>SJYX01016487.1:113180-154440 GCA_006410675.1 Oreotragus oreotragus | reverse complement strand
ATGTGAGAGTTGGACTGTGAAGAAGGCTGAGCACCAAAGAATTGATGCTTTTGAACTGTGGTGTTGGAGAAGACTCCTGAGAGTCCCTTGGACTGCAAGGAGATCCAACCAGTCCATTCTGAAGGAGATCAACCCTGGGATTTCTTTGGAAGGAATGATGCTAAACTGAAACTCCAGTACTTTGGCCACCTCATGCGAAGAGTTGACTCATTGGAAAAGACTCTGATGCTGGGAGGGATTGGGGGCAGGAGGAGAAGGGGACGACAGAGAATGAGATGGCTGGATGGCATCACTGACTCGATGGACGTGAGTCTGGGTGAACTCCAGGAGTTGGTGATGGACAGGGAGGCCTGGCGTGCTGTGATTCATAGGGTCACAAAGAGTCGGACACGACTGAGCAACTGAACTGACTGAACTGGTGGTCCAGTGATTAAGAATCCACCTGCCAATGCAGGGAACACAAGTTCCGTCTCTGGTCCAAGAAGATTCCACATGCCTCAGAGCAACTAAGCCCATGCCCTACAACTACTGAATCCTGTGCATCCTAGAGCCTGTGTTCTGCAGCAAGAGAAGGCCCTGAAACGAGAAACCTAAGAAACACAACTGGAGAGTAACCCCTGCTCCCTGCAACTGGAGAAAGCCCATGCATAGCAATAACAAGTAAATAAATAAATATTTAATACTGGAATTTCATGAGAGCTTACATTCAAAGTCTGCAAGAGAAAAGTTCTGATCCTAGTCTTAAAACATTTGAAACCAGTGATAAGCTGCATGAACTGAAGCTTCAAGAAAACCTAGACACAGATTAATCACAGATCAGTCTGACTCAGTTCTTCAATGCCCTTCAAGAAGGACAATGATTTCTATGAAGATAAATATTATTTACCACAGCCTCTACTTTTCTACAACACAAAATGCCTAACATAATTTATAGGACAAAGAAAGACGCAAGAAATGTGGCCAGTGGTCAAAAGAGAAAACAGTCGATAGAAGCAATAAAAGGAAGCTATATATTGCCAAACCAGTATTTTTAAATGACTATCATAAAAATACCAAAGAATCCAGAGGAAAGAGAGTAAAATGAATGTGAAGAAGGAGAAGGTGAAGGTGAAGTTGCTCAGTCGTGTCCGACTCTTTGCGACCCTGTGGACTGTAACCGAGATGAATAATTTCAGTAAACATGAAAACTCTAAAAAAGAAATTTAAGTGGTAGAAATAAGAAATATGGAATTAGAAGAATTCACTACATAGGTTTTATAGCATACTGGACACAGTAAAGAATGAATAAACATCAAGACAGGACAACAGGATGTTCTAAAAGTGAAACTCAAAAGAATGGCGAAAGAAACAGAGCACCTAAGATATTTGGGACAATAAATAATCTAGCATATGTGTAATTGAAGTTCCATAAGGACAGGAGAGTGAGAGAGAGACAAGACAAATACTTGTAAACATAGCAGGTCAGAATTTTTCAAAATTTTTTAAAGGTATTATCCCAAATATTGAAGAAGTTCAGTGAACCATAAATGATGCTGTAACAGCTAAATATCCCTATGGAACAAAATGAATTTTTACCTTTTATCTTACCCCTTTTATAAAAATTAATTCATGATATGTCATAGAAATAAGTATAAAACACAAAACCATAAAGCTCTTAGAAGAAAAAAATGACATATCTTTTCCACCACATACTATCTTAAACAAGATGCAGAAGTATTCAACATAAGAAAAAATTTAAATGAAGAAAATAATGTGACCCATAGACTGAGAAAACAGTCATTGTATACACCAAATAGCAAAGTATTATATCCATTACATATAATAAACTATGACTCAACAACAAAATATGAACAATTTTTAAAAACTATTAAAAGATTTAAATGAACAAGTCACAATAAAAGTTATATGAATGGCTTATGAGTAAATGAAAAGTTCTTTGTTAGTTATCAGAGAAATGGTAATTAAAAACAAATTATGTTTGGGAGTTCGTGTAAAAAAATAAATACAAAAAAAAAACAAATTATAATTTAATTCACACTGGAAGAGCTAAAATTTAAAAAGAAAACTTGACATCATAAAATGTTAGCAAGTATATAGAGCAATGGAACACAAAAATCACTGTTAGAAATTTAAAATGATACAAGTTCAGTTCAGTTCAGTCACTCGTCACGTCCAACTCTTTGCGACCCCATGGACTGCAGCATGTCAGGAAACCCTGTCCGTCACCGATTCCCGTAGTATACTCAAACTCATGATCATTGAGTTGGTGATACCATCAAACCATCTCATCCTCTGTCATCCCCTTCTCTTCCCACCTTCAATCTTTCCCAGCATCAGGGTCTAAATTATAATTTAATTCACACTGGAAGAGCTAAAATTTAAAAAGAAAACTTGACATCATAAAATGTTAGCAAGTATATAGAGCAATGGAACACAAAAATCACTGTTAGAAATTTAAAATGATACAAGTTCAGTTCAGTTCAGTCACTCGTCACGTCCAACTCTTTGCGACCCCATGGACTGCAGCATGTCAGGAAACCCTGTCCGTCACCGATTCCCATAGTATACTCAAACTCATGATCATTGAGTTGGTGATACCATCAAACCATCTCATCCTCTGTCATCCCCTTCTCTTCCCACCTTCAATCTTTCCCAGCATCAGGGTCTTTTCAAACGAGTCACTTCTTCACATCAGTTCAGTTCAGTCGCTCAGTCGTGTCTGACACTTTGCGACCCCATGAATCTCAGCATGCCAA
Organism: Oreotragus oreotragus; assembly: GCA_006410675.1. Taxonomy (NCBI): domain Eukaryota; kingdom Metazoa; phylum Chordata; class Mammalia; order Artiodactyla; family Bovidae; genus Oreotragus; species Oreotragus oreotragus. The sequence continues at coordinate 151,684 of SJYX01016487.1, read as the reverse complement.
GCCTCCCTGTCCATCACCAACTCCCGGAGTTCACTCACACTCACGTCCATCAAGTTGGTGATTCCATCCAGCCATTTCATCCTTTGTCGTCCCTTCTCCTCCTGCCCCCAACCCCAACCCAGCATCAGAGTCTTTTCCAATGAGTCAACTCTTCGCATGAGGTGGCCAAAGTATTGGAGTTTCAGCTTTAGCATCAGTCCTTCCAATGAATACCCAGGACTGATCTCCTTTAGAATGGAATGGCTGGATCTCCTTTCAGTCCAAGGAACTCTCAAGAGTCTTCTCCAACACCACAGTTCAAAAGCATCCATTCTTCGGTGCTCAGCCTTCTTCACAGTCCAACTCTCACATCCATACATGACTACTGGAAAAACCACAGCTTTGACAGGATGGACTTTTTTTGGCAAAGTCATGTCTCTGCTTTTTAATATGCTGTTTAGATTTGTCATAGCTTTTCTTCCAAGGAGCAAGCATCTTTTAATTTCATGGTTGCAGTGATTTTGGAGCCCAAAAAAATAAAGTCTGTCACTGTTTCCATTGCTTCCCCATCTATTTGCCAAACCCAAAGACAGGCAATGCCAAACAATACTCAAACTACTGCACAATTGCATTCATTTCACACACTAGCAAAGTAATGCTCAAAATTCCCCAAGCCAGGCTCTAATAGTATGTGAACTGTGAACTTCCAGATGTTCAAACTGGATTAGAAAAGGCAGAGGAACTAGAGATCAAATTGCCAACATCCATTGGATCACCAAAAAAGCAAGAGAGTTCTAGAAAAACTTCTGCTTTATTAACAATGCCAAAGCCTTTAACTGTGTGGATCACTATAAACTGTGGAAAATTCTTAAAGAGATGGAAGTACCAGACCACCTGACCTGCCCCCTGAGAAATCTGTATGCACGTCAAGAAGCAACATTTAGAACTGGACATGGAACAACAGCCTGGTTCCAAATGGGGAACGGAGTACATGAAAGCTGTACATTGTCACCCTGCTTATTTAACATATATGCAGAGTACATCATGAGAAACACTGGGCTGGATGAAGCACAATCTGGAATCAAGATATCTGGGAGAAATATCAGTAACCTCAGATATGCAGGTGACACCACCCTTATGGCAGAAAGCAAAGAACTAAAGAGCCTCTTGAGGAAAGTGAAAGAGGATAATGAAAAAGTTGACTTAAGACTCAACATTTAGAAAACTAAGATCATGGCATCTGGTCCCATCACTTCATGGCAAATAGATGGGTAAGCAATAGAAACAGTGACAGACTTTATTTTCGGGGCTCCAAAATGATACAATCACTTGGAAAATTTCTTGGCAACTTTTTAAAAGTTACGTGTGCATTTATCTTTTGACCTAAAAATTCTACCCCTGGGTATTTTACTCAAGAAAAGTAAAAGCTACATGTTCACAAAATATTTGTACAAGAAACTTCATAGCAGTCTTATTCATAATAGTTAAAAACTGGGAAAAGCCCAGGTATCCATCAATAAGAGAATGGATAAACAAACTGTAGTATGTCTATGCAATGAAATACTACTCAGTTATAAAAAGAAGAAAATTATTAATACCATACATAAAAATGTTGCAGAATCTCAGAAACATTACACTGACTTATTGAAGACATATAATACATAATAATTATATACATACATGGATATGTGTAACTGACAAATTAAATTAAATTGAATTCTTATGATCTACTGATTTTAGTACATGAAAATAATATTTCAATAAGAAGTGCTTTTAAACCCCTCCAAGAAAGTAAAATATATACTGGGTAGTATTTCACTGCAGAATAAAGTGAATATCTGTAAGTCTGAGTGAATGAGGAAAAGATATAATCTAGAAACTATCAAGTTTTTTCAAATACTACTCATTTTATTAAGCATGTTAACGATGGGAAAACAGCAAAAATTCTCATTTGTTTGAAAAATGAAAAAAGATCATTTCGCACAGAAAAATTCTCTTCTAGTTACGTACTCCTGCAAGACAAACTGCCATAAATTTTAGCAACTAGGGAGAAAAAAAAACAGTGCTTATTATGTTGTGTGCTTTTTGGAGGTCAGAAATCTGACTCAGCTAATGCTTCTGGATGAGGGTCTCCGAGTTTGTAGTCAGGATGTTGTGTGAGACTTCATTCATTTAAAGACTTGATTGGGACTGGAGAATCAGCTTGCATGAAGGCTCACTTATGTAACTGCTGGCTGAGTTATCAGTTCCTTGCAATGGGGGCCTCTGCATAGAATCCCCAAGGTATGGCAGCTGGCTTCCATCAAGAGTAAGTAATACTCAAGGCAGGGCAGAAGCCACAGAGTCTTGTATAGCCTAGCCTCAGAGTGTAGCACAGGTTTGTTAACCTACTCTTCAGGCTAAGACATAGATTAAAACTCTAGTTTAGAATAGCAAATGGTAAGGATGGGAAGATTTGACTTCAATGTGTTTACCTCCCTGCTCTTGCTGTGCTAACATGAACTGTTCCAACTCTTTGAGACCTGAACTCAGAATCATATTAGATATGAAAGATAACTGTATACATCCATTAAGCCCTATATTGTGAGTAAAAAATATAATGGTAATTCCAAGAATTAAAGAAAAATTTGAAAAGTATTATTTCAGATGAGCATAAGTAAAAATAACATAAATAATATTATAAAATATTATTTATATATACAATTTTAAGGTAACATTTTGGCTTATTACTGCAAATGAGGTGATAAATTAGTCTAAGTTAAAAGAAGTCATACTAGGCCCTGGCACTTGTCTCATTCTTCTTTTTACTTCTGCAAAGCTCTTCATTTTTTTTCTAACTTCTTTTGCTTTTAGTGGTTAAAAAAGAAGCTTTGGCAGTTTCAAATTCTGAAACCCCTCAGAGAGGAAGGTTACGAAATGTGTTTCTCTGGATGGATGAGATAAGCTAAAAAGCAGGTGACACCCAGCAGGCTTAAAGTCGACTGTGGCTTTAGTCTGAGGCTATGAATGGATTTAGCACTGATATTTTCATTTCTCTTCCATTATATTTTCTTGTCATTATTGACAAATGTGTCATTTCTTTTTCCACTGGAATCTGCAAAGCAGATACAGTGATTTCCTAGACAAAGTAAGAAGTTTTAAAACACAAAGACATACAAATTATATATATATAATATACTGTATATTTTATATATATATATATATATATATATATATAAAATCTCCAATATGGAGAAGGAAATGGCAACCCACTCCAGTATCCTTGCTTGGAAAGTCCCATGGACAGAGAAGCCTGGTGGGCTGCAGTCCTAGGTGTCGCAAAGGGTCAGGCACAACTGAGCAACTAACACACAACACAATCTCATATATATATATATATTCCCTATATATATATATATATATAGGGAAGGAAATAGCAACCCACTCCAGTATTCTTGCTGGGGAATCACATGAAGAGAGGAGCCTGGTCAGCTATTGTCCATGGGGTTCCAAGAATTGGATATGAGCTCATATAAAATATGAACTCATTATACACAATATTCTGTTCTTGGAAACATTGTGTATAAATCAAAACTTTTAAAATAAATAATATTCTACAGGGGAGTTGCTATTTTTTAAATATTTTCAGGAAATTCTCTTAAAAAGCTAGTTAGTTTTGGTAAACCCAGACACTCATAAATAGGATTTATGAATGTATTCACTTTAAATGTATTCACAGATTTAATCCCATGTTTCTTTGACAGCTTAGCTAATAATCATACCCGAAATACATATCTACACACATAACTTGGTTTGAAGACATTGCACCTTAATTCAGAGTGGTCACTTTAAATATATTTCAAGTGTTTCAATAACTCTGTGATATACATATGTTTGGAAATACTATGTCCTTTTGAAAAAGCAATGAAGACTCAGAGCATTTGAATAAGAGACCAGCAAGAACCTGCTGCTGCTGCTGCTGCTAAGTCGCTTCAGTCCTGTCCGACTCTGTGTGACCCCATAGACGGCAGCCCGCCAGGCTCCCCCGTCCCTGGGATTCTCCAGGCAAGAACACTGGAGTGGTTTGCCATTTCCTTCTCCAATGCATGAAAATGAAGAGTGAAAGTGAAGTCGCTCAGTTGTGTCCAACTCTTAGCGACCCCATGGACTGCAGCCCACCAGGCTCCTCCGTCCATGGGATTTTCCAGGCAAGAGTACTGGAGTGGGGTGCCATTGCCTTCTCCGAACAAGAACCTAAGTCACCTAATTTCTAGTTCTCTGGTCTATTTTCTGTTTATTCTCCACTGTTTTCATTTTCTATGCTTAACATGCAACAGTAAGTCCTGACTAGAAGCTTTTAAATTTTTAATGGTGGTAAAATCCACATAATATAAATTTACCATTTTACACTTTAATAGCATTAAGGATATTCACGTTTTTATTTTGCCAACATCACCATCATCTGTCCACAGACCTCTTTTTATCTTGCAAAATGGAAACACTGCCCACTCTAAACAATAAATTGCCAGTTCCCCCTCCCTCTAGCCCATGGAAACCACCATTTTACTTTCTGTCTCTATGAGTTTAATTTCTCCAGCTATTTCATATAAGTGGAATCATCCAATATTGTTTTTCTTGCGACTGACTTATTTCACTTAGCATAGTATTCTCTAAATTCACTCCTGTTGTAAAATGTACTAGAATTTCTTTCCTTTTAAAGACAATAATATTCTATACATATTATAATAATTTATAAGCTATTATGAATAATGCTGCTATGAACATAGATGTACAGACATCTCAAGACCTTACTTTCAATTTTTTTGGATATATGCCTAAAGTGAAATTGCTGGATCATATGATAATTCTATTTTTAATTTTTTTAGGCACCACCATATAAGTTTTTGAGAGCAGCTATACTGTTTACATTCCCACCAATAGTGCACAAAGGTTCCATTTTATCCACATCTTTTCCAACACGTGCTGTTTTCTGTTTCTCAATAGTAGTTGTCCTAATGGGTATGATAGCAGAAGTTTGTTATGACAATTTTATTGAGATATAATACACATGCACAAACAATTCACCCATTTAACGAATAAAAATCAATGATTTTTACTGTATTCACAGAATAGAGCAACTAAAACCACTGTCTCATTCCAGAATACTTTTATTACCCCCAAAAGAAATCCCATCTTATCAGCCACTATTCCCCATCTACCAGAACATTTCCAGCTATTGACAACCACAATCTCCTTTGTGTCTCCATACATTTGTCTGTTCTGGACATTTTGTATAAATGGAGTCATACAAAGTGTGGTCTCTTGTAACTGGCTTCTTTCACCTATTATTGCTAAATAATGCTTCTATGAACATTTGTGTACAAGTTTTTTATGCACATGTATTTTCATTTCTCTTGAATATTTTTTTTCACAGTAGAATTGCTGGATGCTGTGGTAACTCTATGTTCAATCTTTTGAGGAACTGAAATGGAACAGTTTTATTCCATTGAATTTTATAGTACCCTTGCATCCTTAAAAAATGAATACACTTCTAGTAGATTGAATTGCTGACAATCATCTACCTCCTACCCATAATACATAAATATTTCACTAATTCTCTGCCTCAGAAAAATTAATGTTCAACAGTAAACTTATGATTGTACTGTGATGGTTAATTTTATGTGTCAACTTGATTGGTTCAAGGAATACCAGATATCTAATTAAATATTATTGTTCAGTGTGTCTGTAAGAATGTATTTGGAAGAGATTAGCATTTCAATTCAGAGAAGGCAATAGCAACCCGCTCCAGTACTCTTGCCTGGAAAATCCCGTGGACGGGGAAGCCTGGTGGGCTGCAGTCCATGGGGTCGCTAAGAGTCGGACACAACTGAGCAACTTCACTTTCACTTTTCCCTTTCATGCATTGGAGAAGGCAATGGCAACATACTCCAGTATTCTTGCCTGGAGAATTCCAGAGACGGGGGAGCCTGGTGGACTGCCGTCTATGGGGTCGCACAGAGTCAGACACGACTGAAGCGACTTAGCAGCAGCAGCAGCAGCAACATTTGAATTGACAGACTGAGTAAACCAGATTGCCACCCCCAGTGTGGACATGTATCTCCCAATCCTTTGAAGGCACGAATGAAACAAATAGTGCTGGGACATCAGCCTTTGCCTGCACCCAGACTGACTTATCCCATCAGCATCCCTGGTTTTCACACCTTCAGGCTAGGATAGGAACTATACTACCAGTTCTCTTACGTCTCCACCTACAAAGGGAAGATTGTGGTCTATCTCAGTCTCCATAATCATGTGAGCCAATTCCTTAAAACAAATCTCTCTCTACAGATAGAGACTTTGAAAGATAGAGATATAGTATATACAGACATACCTGCTGGCTCTGTTTCTCTGAAAACTCTAATATAATAAAAGTATTACATTGTATACTATCATCATTTATTAAACATTACATATGTGATGCTGGGAGGGATTGGGGGCAGGAGGAGAAGGGGACGACAGAGGATGAGATGGCTGGATGGCATCACTGACTCGATGGATGTGAGTCTGAGTGAACTCCAGGAGTTGGTGATGGACAGGGAGGCCTGCCGTGCTGCGATTCATGGGGTCGCAAAGAGTCGGACACGACTGAGTGACTGAACTAACTGAACTGAACTGATGCTCCAGATGTTATCATTAGCAAAACCACACACGCTCAGTCATGTCTGACTCTTTGTGACCCCATGGACTACACAGTCCATAGAATTCTTCAGGCCAGAATATTGGAGTGGGTAGACTTTCCCTTCTCCTGGGGATCTTCCTAACCCAGGGATTGAACCCAAGTCCCCCACATTGCAGGTGGATTATCCTGAGCTGAGCCACAAGGGAAGCCCAAGAATACTGGAGTGGGTAGCCTATGCATTCACCAGGGGATCTTCCTGACCCAGGAATTGAACTGGGGTCTCCTGCATTGCAGGAGGATTCTTTATCAGCTGAGCTACCAGGGAAGCCCAAGATAATACAGTGTAATACAAGCATTACATTATATTCTATTATCATTTACTAAGCGTTATATGCGCTCCAGATGTTATCATTAGCACAACCATACAAAATAATTGCTATTATTCTCCCCACCTACTAGATGAGGAAATTAAAGCCAACTAGAACAGTACTTCCAATAGAGACATAGTGTAAGCCACATTCATAATTACTCAGGACACCATATGGGAAATTTTTAAGTTTCTAGTAGTCACATTAAAAATAAATATAAAGAACACAGGTGAAATTAACTTCAACATATATTTAACCCAATGCATCCAACATATCATCATTTCAACATAGAATCAGTATTTTTAAAAAAACTATTAATGAGATATTTTATCTTCTTTTTTTCTTATCAAATCTTTAAAATGTAATGTTATTATTTATATTTACAGCATCCCTCAATTCAGATGTGTATGTGTGTGTGTGTTCAGTCATGTCTGACTCTTTGCGGCCCTGTGGACTGTAGCCCTCCAGGTTCCTCTGTCCTTGGAATTTTCCAGGCAAAGATTACTGGAGCAGGTTGCCATTTCCTACTCCAGGGGATCTTCCCGACCCAACAATGGAACTGGAGTCTCCTGCATCTCCTGCCTTGGCAGGTGGATTCATTACCACTGTGCCATATGAGAAACTAGTTCAGAACCACAGTTCAAAGGTTCAATAGCCACAAGTGGCTAGTGACTAAAGCAGTAGACAGCACAGGTCTGGAAACTTAATTTGACTTCCTCACACAAGAACCTGAATTCATAACTAGGCTACATTGCTTCTCATACCTAGAGATGTCACATACAGCTGATAAGAAATCAATAAACTGAGAAGTGGTATTTCATATTAAAAGCTAGGTTAGAACCTAGACAGTTTCTCAGAAGAGAAAATGAATGATCTTGCTCTTCAGGTTGCTTTGTGAATATATTAAAATGAATGCAGGAAAAAATATATAGCTATGTTTCTATATCTATCTATATGAAATATGAAGTTCTTTGGACCCTGTTTATAGGATGGAGAACTAGAAAATACTTGTTAGATGGTTCTGAAAATTGGGGGAATATGAAGAAGCTGAAGAGTACAGTTGTACACAATCTTTTAGAAATGTTTTAATCCATCAGATCTCTGGATTAAAAACTCACAAGGATCTGCTTTATCTTAGCTCACAGAAGCCAGCAGCTTCCAGAGTAAATCTGACCCAAGGAGTTTTCACTGCACAGAAATCACTGAGCCCCTGATCCTTCCATGCTTCGGCCTCAAATACCTGCTTGGCTTCAGCATTCAAAGACTTTACCCTGTAACCAACATCCATGAGGCCCAAATAAGAGCTTATCATCCAGTAGTTTGTCAAGTGCATGTCGATGCTAGAACTCAACAGATCAGAATCAAGGAAAGGATATTTTCGGTCTAGACTCCACAGTAAATTTAAATTTTGGTAAATCTGAAGCCTGCTTTAAAAATTTTATGTTGCTTCATCTAACTTTTTTTTAAGTTCTAATTCATGGAGTATAAGATCAACCTTTCAATGGAAGCCTGAAATTTTGTAGCCAGATTGAGGTTATGATAACTGGGAAGCAGAAGCAGCAGCAGGAGAAAAAGGAGGAGGGGGGTAGGGAGGGGTGAGGGGAAGGAATAGAGGAAAAAAGGAAGAGAAAGAGGAAGAGATATTGTGACAACTCTAATAAGCTTTGCACCCTATAAAATAGTTGTATATTAGAGAAAAATTTTTGACAAAGCCTGAAGTTAAAACACTGATGATTAAGGGAACTAAAAATGCATTCTTTGCATGGTGTCTTCTTGTTACAAGTACCATGTGCAAGTCACTTTTTCACCAAGCTGTTCTAAAATTAGAGAAAATACAACCCTTCACATTAAAGAAATGCATCTATAACACCATTTTAGGCAGATGTGATAAAAATCAGATAGACTATTTTTTAGAAATAAAAATATGATATTTATTTAGAATTAAATCTAAAAGATATTTTACACACTATGCATATGGAAAACATACCTGCTTTAATTGTACATTAAACCAGAGTTCCTGCTTTTTTCCGTTCTTTCTTTTTTTTCTTTCTTTCCTTCTCTCTGTCTCTCTCTCTCTCTCTCACTTTCTCTTCACCTTTCTTTTTCTTAACCACCAAATTTGATACATACATACATAAATAAAGCCTTAATACAGAGGCTTTTGGTTCAATACTAGGCCAACTGGTTCAATGAAAGAAAAAAAATAAACAATATATATATATATATAGGGAAGGAAATAGCAACCCACTCCAGTATTCTTGCTGGGGAATCACATGAAGAGAGGAGCCTGGTCAGCTATTGTCCATGGGGTTCCAAGAATTGGATATGAGCTCATATAAAATATGAACTCATTATACACAATATTCTGTTCTTGGAAACATTGTGTATAAATCAAAACTTTTAAAATAAATAATATTCTACAGGGGAGTTGCTATTTTTTAAATATTTTCAGGAAATTCTCTTAAAAAGCTAGTTAGTTTTGGTAAACCCAGACACTCATAAATAGGATTTATGAATGTATTCACTTTAAATGTATTCACAGATTTAATCCCATGTTTCTTTGACAGCTTAGCTAATAATCATACCCGAAATACATATCTACACACATAACTTGGTTTGAAGACATTGCACCTTAATTCAGAGTGGTCACTTTAAATATATTTCAAGTGTTTCAATAACTCTGTGATATACATATGTTTGGAAATACTATGTCCTTTTGAAAAAGCAATGAAGACTCAGAGCATTTGAATAAGAGACCAGCAAAAACCTGCTGCTGTTGCTGCTGCTAAGTCGCTTCAGTCCTGTCCGACTCTGTGTGACCCCATAGACGGCAGCGCGCCAGGCTCCCCCGTCCCTGGGATTCTCCAGGCAAGAACACTGGAGTGGTTTGCCATTTCCTTCTCCAATGCATGAAAATGAAAAGTGAAAGTGAAGTCGCTCAGTTGTGTCCGACTCTTAGCGACCCCATGGACTGCAGCCTACCAGGCTCCTCCGTCCATGGGATTTTCCAGGCAAGAGTACTGGAGTGGGGTGCCATTGCCTTCTCCGAACAAGAACCTAAGTCACCTAATTTCTAGTTCTCTGGTCTATTTTCTGTTTATTCTCCACTGTTTTCATTTTCTATGCTTAACATGCAACAGTAAGTCCTGACTAGAAGCTTTTAAATTTTTAATGGTGGTAAAATCCACATAATATAAATTTACCATTTTACACTTTAATAGCATTAAGGATATTCACGTTTTTATTTTGCCAACATCACCATCATCTGTCCACAGACCTCTTTTTATCTTGCAAAATGGAAACACTGCCCACTCTAAACAATAAATTGCCAGTTCCCCCTCCCTCTAGCCCATGGAAACCACCATTTTACTTTCTGTCTCTATGAGTTTAATTTCTCCAGCTATTTCATATAAGTGGAATCATCCAATATTGTTTTTCTTGCGACTGACTTATTTCACTTAGCATAGTATTCTCTAAATTCACTCCTGTTGTAAAATGTACTAGAATTTCTTTCCTTTTAAAGACAATAATATTCTATACATATTATAATAATTTATAAGCTATTATGAATAATGCTGCTATGAACATAGATGTACAGACATCTCAAGACCTTACTTTCAATTTTTTTGGATATATGCCTAAAGTGAAATTGCTGGATCATATGATAATTCTATTTTTAATTTTTTTAGGCACCACCATATAAGTTTTTGAGAGCAGCTATACTGTTTACATTCCCACCAATAGTGCACAAAGGTTCCATTTTATCCACATCTTTTCCAACACGTGCTGTTTTCTGTTTCTCAATAGTAGTTGTCCTAATGGGTATGATAGCAGAAGTTTTTTATGACAATTTTATTGAGATATAATACACATGCACAAACAATTCACCCATTTAACGAATAAAAATCAATGATTTTTACTGTATTCACAGAATAGAGCAACTAAAACCACTGTCTCATTCCAGAATACTTTTATTACCCCCAAAAGAAATCCCATCTTATTAGCCACTATTCCCCATCTACCAGAACATTTCCAGCTATTGACAACCACAATCTCCTTTGTGTCTCCATACATTTGTCTGTTCTGGACATTTTGTATAAATGGAGTCATACAAAGTGTGGTCTCTTGTAACTGGCTTCTTTCACCTATTATTGCTAAATAATGCTTCTATGAACATTTGTGTACAAGTTTTTTATGCACATGTATTTTCATTTCTCTTGAATATTTTTTTTCACAGTAGAATTGCTGGATGCTGTGGTAACTCTATGTTCAATCTTTTGAGGAACTGAAATGGAACAGTTTTATTCCATTGAATTTTATAGTACCCTTGCATCCTTAAAAAATGAATACACTTCTAGTAGATTGAATTGCTGACAATCATCTACCTCCTACCCATAATACATAAATATTTCACTAATTCTCTGCCTCAGAAAAATTAATGTTCAACAGTAAACTTATGATTGTACTGTGATGGTTAATTTTATGTGTCAACTTGATTGGTTCAAGGAATACCAGATATCTAATTAAATATTATTGTTCAGTGTGTCTGTAAGAATGTATTTGGAAGAGATTAGCATTTCAATTCAGAGAAGGCAATAGCAACCCGCTCCAGTACTCTTGCCTGGAAAATCCCGTGGACGGGGAAGCCTGGTGGGCTGCAGTCCATGGGGTCGCTAAGAGTCGGACACAACTGAGCAACTTCACTTTCACTTTTCCCTTTCATGCATTGGAGAAGGCAATGGCAACATACTCCAGTATTCTTGCCTGGAGAATTCCAGAGACGGGGGAGCCTGGTGGACTGCCGTCTATGGGGTCGCACAGAGTCAGACACGACTGAAGCGACTTAGCAGCAGCAGCAGCAGCAACATTTGAATTGACAGACTGAGTAAACCAGATTGCCACCCCCAGTGTGGACATGTATCTCCCAATCCTTTGAAGGCACGAATGAAACAAATAGTGCTGGGACATCAGCCTTTGCCTGCACCCAGACTGACTTATCCCATCAGCATCCCTGGTTTTCACACCTTCAGGCTAGGATAGGAACTATACTGAAGCCTGGTGGGCTGCAGTCCATGGGGTCGCTAAGAGTCGGACACAACTGAGCAACTTCACTTTCACTTTTCCCTTTCATGCATTGGAGAAGGCAATGGCAACATACTCCAGTATTCTTGCCTGGAGAATTCCAGAGACGGGGGAGCCTGGTGGACTGCCGTCTATGGGGTCGCACAGAGTCAGACACGACTGAAGTGACTTAGCAGCAGCAGCAGCAGCAACATTTGAATTGACAGACTGAGTAAACCAGATTGCCACCCCTAGTGTGGACATGTATCTCCCAATCCTTTGAAGGCACGAATGAAACAAATAGTGCTGGGACATCAGCCTTTGCCTGCACCCAGACTGACTTATCCCATCAGCATCCCTGGTTTTCACACATTCAGGCTAGGATAGGAACTATACCACCAGTTCTCTTACATCTCCACCTACAAAGGGAAGATTGTGGTCTATCTCAGTCTCCATAATCATGTGAGCCAATTCCTTAAAACAAATCTCTCTCTACAGATAGAGACTTTGAAAGATAGAGATATAGTATATACAGACATACCTGCTGGCTCTGTTTCTCTGAAAACTCTAATATAATAAAAGTATTACATTGTATACTATCATCATTTATTAAACATTACATATGTGATGCTGGGAGGGATTGGGGGCAGGAGGAGAAGGGGACGACAGAGGATGAGATGGCTGGATGGCATCACTGACTCGATGGATGTGAGTCTGAGTGAACTCCAGGAGTTGGTGATGGACAGGGAGGCCTGCCGTGCTGCGATTCATGGGGTCGCAAAGAGTCGGACATGACTGAGCGACTGAACTAACTGAACTGAACTGATGCTCCAGATGTTATCATTAGCAAAACCACACACGCTCAGTCATGTCTGACTCTTTGTGACCCCATGGACTACACAGTCCATAGAATTCTTCAGGCCAGAATATTGGAGTGGGTAGACTTTCCCTTCTCCTGGGGATCTTCCTAACCCAGGGATTGAACCCAAGTCCCCCACATTGCAGGTGGATTATCCTGAGCTGAGCCACAAGGGAAGCCCAAGAATACTGGAGTGGGTAGCCTATGCATTCACCAGGGGATCTTCCTGACCCAGGAATTGAACTGGGGTCTCCTGCATTGCAGGAGGATTCTTTATCAGCTGAGCTACCAGGGAAGCCCAAGATAATACAGTGTAATACAAGCATTACATTATATTCTATTATCATTTACTAAGCGTTATATACGCTCCAGATGTTATCATTAGCACAACCATACAAAATAATTGCTATTATTCTCCCCACCTACTAGATGAGGAAATTAAAGCCAACTAGAACAGTACTTCCAATAGAGACATAGTGTAAGCCACATTCATAATTACTCAGGACACCATATGGGAAATTTTTAAGTTTCTAGTAGTCACATTAAAAATAAATATAAAGAAAACAGGTGAAATTAACTTCAACATATATTTAACCCAATGCATCCAACATATCATCATTTCAACATAGAATCAGTATTTTTTAAAAAACTATTAATGAGATATTTTATCTTCTTTTTTTCTTATCAAATCTTTAAAATGTAATATTATTATTTATATTTACAGCATCCCTCAATTCAGATGTGTATGTGTGTGTGTGTTCAGTCATGTCTGACTCTTTGCGGCCCTGTGGACTGTAGCCCTCCAGGTTCCTCTGTCCTTGGAATTTTCCAGGCAAAGATTACTGGAGCAGGTTGCCATTTCCTACTCCAGGAGATCTGCCTGACCCAACAATGGAACTGGAGTCTCCTGCATCCCCTGCCTTGGCAGGTGGATTCATTACCACTGTGCCATATGAGAAACTAGTTCAGAACCACAGTTCAAAGGTTCAATAGCCACAAGTGGCTAGTGACTAAAGCAGTAGACAGCACAGGTCTGGAAACTTAATTTGACTTCCTCACACAAGAACCTGAATTCATAACTAGGCTGCATTGCTTCTCATACCTAGAGATGTCACATACAGCTGATAAGAAATCAATAAACTGGGAAGTGGTATTTCATATCAAAAGGTAAGTTAGAACCTAGACAGTTTCTCAGAAGAGAAAATGAATGATCTTGCTCTTCAGGTTGCTTTGTGAATATATTAAAATGAATGCAGGAAAAATATATATAGCTATGTTTCTATATCTGTCTATATGAAATATGAAGTTCTTTGGACCCTGTTTATAGGATGGAGAACTAGAAAATAGTTGTTAGATGGTTCTGAAAATTGGGGGAATATGAAGAAGCTGAAGAGTACAGTTGTACACAATCTTTTAGAAATGTTTTAATCCATCAGATCTCTGGATTAAAAACTCACAAGGATCTGCTTTATCTTAGCTCACAGAAGCCAGCAGCTTCCAGAGTAAATCTGACCCAAGGAGTTTTCACTGCACAGAAATCACTGAGCCCCTGATCCTTCCATGCTTCGGCCTCAAATACCTGCTTGGCTTCAGCATTCAAAGACTTTACCCTGTAACCAACATCCATGAGGCCCAAATAAGAGCTTATCATCCAGTAGTTTGTCAAGTGCATGTCGATGCTAGAACTCAACAGATCAGAATCAAGGAAAGGATATTTTCGGTCTAGACTCTACAGTAAATTTAAATTTTGGTAAATCTGAAGCCTGCTTTAAAAATTTTATGTTGCTTCATCTAACTTTTTTTTAAGTTCTAATTCATGGAGTATAAGATCAACCTTTCAATGGAAGCCTGAAATTTTGTAGCCAGATTGAGGTTATGATAACTGGGAAGCAGAAGCAGCAGCAGGAGAAAAAGGAGGAGGGGGGTAGGGAGGGGTGAGGGGAAGGAATAGAGGAAAAAAGGAAGAGAAAGAGGAAGAGATATTGTGACAACTCTAATAAGCTTTGCACCCTATAAAATAGTTGTATATTAGAGAAAAATTTTTGACAAAGCCTGAAGTTAAAACACTGATGATTAAGGGAACTAAAAATGCATTCTTTGCATGGTGTCTTCTTGTTACAAGTACCATGTGCAAGTCACTTTTTCACCAAGCTGTTCTAAAATTAGAGAAAATACAACCCTTCACATTAAAGAAATGCATCTATAACACCATTTTAGGCAGATGTGATAAAAATCAGATAGACTATTTTTTAGAAATAAAAATATGATATTTATTTAGAATTAAATCTAAAAGATATTTTACACACTATGCATATGGAAAACATACCTGCTTTAATTGTACATTAAACCAGAGTTCCTGCTTTTTTCCGTTCTTTCTTTTTTTTCTTTCTTTCCTTCTCTCTGTCTCTCTCTCTCTCTCTCACTTTCTCTTCACCTTTCTTTTTCTTAACCACCAAATTTGATACATACATACATAAATAAAGCCTTAATACAGAGGCTTTTGGTTCAATACTAGGCCAACTGGTTCAATGAAAGAAAAAAAATAAACAATAAGGCATGTGCTTGTAGGTCCTGCAGTACCAGACCCCTCACGACTATAGCCTTAAGAAATTTAAACAAGAGACTTCTGTGGCCCAGTATAACCTTCTATTAAATTGCTACTACTTTTTATAAAAACTTTGGAGACGTGGAGGAAAAAACTTTCCCCAGAGCACAGGTGCTATGTGAATAATTAGTACTTGTTACCTAGGTGGCTCCGTGGATAAAGAAGCTGCCTGCAATGCAGGAGACACGGGCAGACGGAGGTTCAATCCCTGGGTCAGGAAGATTCCCTGGAGGAGGACATGGCAACCCACTCCATGGAGAATCCCCATGGATGGAGGAGCCTGGTGGGCTACAGTCCACAGGGTCACAAAGAGTCAGACACGACTGAAGTGGCTGAGCACACACGCACACCATATCTTACTTGTGTCCTTGTCTTTATCCCTTGTATCAGTTTCTTTGAGAGGCCACAAAAAAATTATCACAGCCTGGGTGGTTTAAACAATGAAAATTTGTTCTTTCATACACTGGAGGCCAGAATTCTGAAATTAAGGTGTCAGGGCCATACTCCCTCCAAAGACTCTAGGGAAGAATCCCTCTCTGCCTCTTGCAGCTTCTGGTGGCTCCAGGGGTTCCTAGATTTGTGGCTGCATAATTCCAGTCTCTGCCTCCATCTTTACATGGCCTTCTCTTTTCTCCATGTCTCCACTCACACAGTCTCTTTCAAGAACACCTGTCTTTGGATTTAGGACATACCTAAAAAATCCAGAATGATCTCATCTGAAGATCCTTAATGTAATTACATATGAAAATATCCTTTTCCAAATAATGTCAAAACTACAAGATACATATATGGATGTGTCTTGAGGGTACCACTAACCACCACCCCCAGCAAATCTCATCCCCCTGAAGAATGGACTCAGGTGGTTCACTGGTACCCGGAATATGAATTGCCACTTGAGTTCTAAGTAAATATTTGAGAAAGAATAGTGATTGAAAAGAATCAGTTCAGTTCAGTCACACTCAGTCGTATCCAGCTATTTGCAGCCTCATGGACTGCAGCACGACAGGATTCCCCATCCTTCACCAGTTCCTGGACCTTGCTCAAACTCATGTCCATAGAGTCGGTGATGCCATCCAACCATCTCATCCTCTATAGTCCCCTCCTCCTCCTGACTTCAATCTTTCTCGGTATCAGGGTCTTTTCAAATGAGTCACTTCTTCACATCAGGTGGCCAAAGTATTGCAGTTTCAGCTTCAGCATTGGTCCTTCCAATGAATATACAGGACTAATTTCCCTTAGGATGGACTGGTTAGGTCTCCTTGAACTCCAAGGGACTCTCTAGAGTCTTCTCCAACATCACAGTTCAAAAACAATCAATTCTTCGGCGCTCAGCTTTCTTTATAGTCCAATTCTCATATCCACACATGACTACTGAAGAAAACATAGCTTTGACTAGTTGGACATTTGTGGGCAAAGTAATGTCTCTGCTTTTTAATATGCTGTCTCAGTTGGTCATAACTTTCCTTCCAAAGAGCAAGCATCTTATAATTTCATGGCTGCACTCTCCACCTGCAGTAATTTTGGAGCCCCAAAAAATAAAGTCTGTCACTGTTTCCATTGCTTCCCCACCTATTTGCCATGAAGTGATGGGACAAGATGCCATGATCTTAGTTTTCTGAATTCTGAGTTTTAATCCAACTTTCTCACTCTCCTCTTTCACTTTCATCAAGAGGCTCTTTAGCTCTTCTTCCCTTTCTGCCATAAGGGTAGTGTCTTCGGCATATAGGAGGTTATTGATACTTCTCCCGGCAATCTTGATTCCAACTTATGCTTCATCCAGCCCAGTGTTTTGAATGATGTACTTTGCTGCTGCTAAGTCTCTTCAGCCGTGTCCAACTCTGTGCAACCCCAGAGACAGCAACCTACCAGGCTCCTTCGTCCCTGGGATTCTCCAGGCAAGAACACTGGAGTGGGTTGTCATTTCCTTCCCAATGCATGAAAGTGAAAAGTGAAAGGGAAGTCGCTCAATCATGTCCAACTTCTAGCGACCCCATGGACTGCAGCCCACCAGGCTCCTCCATCCATGGGATTCTCCAGGCAAGAGTACTGGAGTGGGGTGCCATTGCCTTCTCCGATGCATATAAGTTAAATAAGCAGGGTGACAATACACAGCCTTCATGTACTCCTTTCCCGATTTGGACCCAGACTGTTGTTCCATGTCCAGTTCTAACTGTTGCTTCTTGACCTGCATACAGATTTCTCAGGAGTCAGATCAGGTGGCCTGGTATTCCCATCTCTTTAAAGAATTTTCCACAGTTTATTGCGATCCACACAGTCAAAGGTTTTGGCATAGTCAATAAAGCAGAAATAGATGTTTTTCTGGAATTCTCTCACTTTTTCGATGATTAACAGATGTTGGCAATTTGATCTCTGGCTCCTCTACCTTTTCTAAAACCAGCTTGAACATCTGAAAGTTCTCAGTTCACTTACTGTTGAAGCCTGACTTTGAGAATTTTGAGCATTACTTTGCTAGCATATGAGATGAGTGCAATTGTGCAGTAGTTTGAGCATTCTTTGGCATTGCCTTTCTTAGGGATTAGAATGAAAACTGACCTTTTCCTGTCCTGTGGCCACTGCTGAATTTTCCAAATTTGCTGGCATATTGAGTGCAGCACTTTCACAGCGTCATCTTTTAGAATTTAATAAAGGTGAACTGAGATTCCATCACCTCTGCTAGCTTTGTTCATAGTGATGCTTCTTAAGGCCCAATTGATTTCACATTCCAGGATGTCTGGCTCTAGGTGAGTGGTCACACCATCATGATTATCTGGATTATGAAGATTTTTTTTACAGTTCTGTGTATTCTTGCCACCTCTTCTTACTATCTTCTGCTTCTGTTAGGTCCATACCATTTCTGTCCTTTCTTGTGCTCATCTTTCCATGAAATGTTCCCTTGGTATCTCTAATTTTCTTGAAGAGATCTTTAGTCTTTCCCATTCTATTGTTTTCCCTTATTTCTTTGCATTGATCACTGAGGAAGGCTTTCTTATCTCTCCTGGCTATTCTTTGGAACTATGCATTCAAATGAGTATATCTTTCCTTTTTCCTTTGCCTTTCTTGTCTTTTCTTTTCTAAACTATTTGTAAGGCCTCCTCGGACAACCATTTTGCCTTTTTGCATTTCTTTTTCATGAGGATGGTCTTAATCACTGCCTCTTGTACAATGTCATGAACCTCCATCCATAGTTCTTCAGGCACTCTATCAGATCTAATTCCTTGAATCTATTTTGTCACTTCCACTGTATAATCATAAGGGATTTGATTTAGGTCATAACTGAATGGTCTACTGGTTTTCCCTACTTTCTTCAGTTTAAGTCTGAATTTGGCCATAAAGACATCATGATCGGAGCCACAGTCAGCTCCCACTCTTGTTTTTGGTGACCATATAGAGCTTCTCCATCTTTGGCTGCAAAAAATATAATCAATCTGATTTCGATTTTGACCATCTGGTGATGTCCATGTGTAGAGTCATCCCTTGTGTTGTTGGACGAGGGTGTTTGCTATGACCAGTGCGTTCTCTTTGCAAAACTCTGGTAGCCTTTGCCCTGCTTCATTTGTACTTCAAGTCCAAATTTGCCTGTTACTCCAGCTATTTCTTAACTTCCTACTTTTGCATTCCAGTCCCCTATAATGAAAAGGACATCTTTGGGGCGTGTTAGTTCTATGTCTTGTAGGTCTTCATAGAACCATTCAACTTCAGCTTCTTCAGTATTACTGGTCAGGGCATAGACTTGGATTACTGTGATATTGAATGGTTTGCCTTGGAAAGTAACAGAGATCAATCATTCATTTTTGAGACTGCACCCAAGTACTGCATTTCAGACTCTTTTGTTGACTATGATGGCTACTCCTTTTCTTCTAAGGGATTCTCGCCTACAGTAGTAGATATAATGGTTCTGTGAGTTAAATTCTCCCATTTCAGTCCATTTTAGTTTGCTGATTCCTAAAACGTTGATNTGGAAAGTAACAGAGATCAATCATTCATTTTTGAGACTGCACCCAAGTACTGCATTTCAGACTCTTTTGTTGACTATGATGGCTACTCCTTTTCTTCTAAGGGATTCTCGCCTACAGTAGTAGATATAATGGTTCTGTGAGTTAAATTCTCCCATTTCAGTCCATTTTAGTTTGCTGATTCCTAAAATGTTGATGTTCAATCTTGCCATCTCCTGTTTGACCACTTCCAATTTGCCTTGATTCATGGACCTAACATTCCAGGTTTCTAGGCAATATTGCTCTTTACAGCACCAGACCTTACTCCCATCACCTGTCACATCCACAACTGGTGTTGTTTTGCTTTGGCTCCATCCCTTCATTCTTTCTGGAGTTATTTCTCCACTGATCTCCAGTAGCATATTGGTTACCTACCAACCTGGGGAGTTCATCTTTCAGCGTCCTATCTTTTTGCTTTTCATACTGTTCATGGGGTTCTCAAGGCAAGAATACTGAAGTGGTTTGCCATTCTCTTCTCCAGTGAACTATATTTTGTCAGAACTCTTCACCATGACCCATCTTGGGTGGTCCTACATGGCATGGCTCATGGCTTTATAGAGTTAGACAAGGCTGTGGTCCATGTAATCAGATTGATTAGTCTTCTGTGATTGTGGTTTTCAGTCTGTCTGCCCTCTTATGGAGAAGGATAAAAGGCTTATGGAAGCTTCCTGATGGGAGAAACTGACTGAGGGGGAAATTGGGTCTTGATCTGATGGGTGGGGCCATGCTCAGTAAATCTTTAACCCAATTATCTGTTGATAGGGGTGTGGGGGGAGCTGTGTCCCTCCCTGTTGTTTGACTTGAGGCCAAAAAATGTATACACAGTGGTATTTTATTATCATATGAGATAATATGGTTCTGTTTGTAGGGATGAAATTTATTTTTCCTCTACCCGTGTTAGGTTCCTTGGCTGAGGCTCTATACACTAGATTGGCAAAAAGGAGTATAAGAAAAACAAATTTATTAACACATTTTCATGCCTATGTGTGGGAGCACTTAGTGATGAGTAAGCTAAAGGGATGATTGGAACTTGAGCTTATGGAGCATCTTGGGAAAGGACAATTTATAAAGAAGTGACAAGGTAAAGGCAAAAGACTTAAAGCTTCTAGGGGAACAGCAATCATGGAAGGCAAATATGTGGGGAAACTAATGATGCATAAGGACTAGTGAGTAGGGTTTGTTATACAGATTACTCTGGTGCTGATCTTGGGTGGCCTTGGCTGCAGCAGCTTGAGGTTTTTGGTTCCCATTCAGAGACAGAGGTCAGGCCACAGCAGTAAAAGCACTGAATCCTAGGCTCTAGGCTACCAGGGACCAGTGGCCAGTGACAAGGAAAATGAATTTCCACATAGAAATGGAAAGTACTAAAACAAGTAAAGTGTTTTGTTTATTAGGCAGAAAAAGAGTACGTGTAGATAGATACACTGGTGGGCTCAGAGAGTGTCATCCTAGTTTGAATCAATTTTATGGGGCATTTCTTCCAGGTTTTCTTTGGCCAATCATCTTGCTTTGCCTGATTCTGAGTCTATATTTGGTTTATCTCAGGATCCTCCCGTGTGTGCATATTCAGCTATTAGCCAAGATGGATTCTAGCAAAGAAGTCTATGAGTAGGTTGACATCACTTACTGTGAGGTGATTTGATTTCTGAGGAGCCTCTCTGCACATGTGTAATTGGAAAGGTCTCCTTGACCTTGAGAATGAAGAATATGTGGTTTCTGTCTTTTATCTGGGCAGTGCTCAGCTCGTCTCTCACTTCTGCTAGAGTATCTGTCCACAGGAGACAACTCCATTTGCCCAGGCTGGGGCCCATCTAGCTCTTGCCTCAAAACCAAATCAGTTGCTTTTAATTTTTCACAGTGTTGTCTTTTTTTTTTAATGTAAAAGGTATTAATTTACTTGCAACTTTGAATTTTCTTAACAAAAACATAGTAGGATTGTGTCTGTCCCTGTCACTATTGTTATTTATAGATACTCTCAGAAAGCTGCTATGTATATTTACATGTAAAAAGGGCACAGTTTCATTCTTTGTAATATAAAAGAAGTTCTCATTCCTGCATGTAATTAAAATAAGAAACGATATAAGAAGCTTTCTGCAGGAAAGAGCTCTTTGCAAAAAAAGAGTCCTCTGCAGGAAGCCCCTTTTGTCTTGTCACTTACCAAAGTATCTTAACTAACCTCTGGCCCAAGTACATCTTTCAAGTCTTTTGATCATACAATACCTCATCTCACTTGTTAGTTCTTTCTTTAGATCAAAGAAGTAGAAATGAAGAATAAATAATTAATAGATGACCAGATCTCTTCCTCAGCTTCCCCTTCAGTAATCTCACAAACAAGCCATGTGAGCAAGATAGCATCTAAAGAAAAATCACAAGAAATCAACAAGCCTACACATAAGCCTGCACAAAATAGGAGATGGTAATGACACTCCCCCATCTCAATGATTAACTGAGATTACTTCCCCTTTTCCTCTTTAAAAACTTTAATGCTTAAGCAGTATCTTCTGAGTTGTTTTGGAGACATGAGTCCACCTTCTCCTCAGATCGACCACTTTCTTATTAAAGCAACTTTCCCATTCCTACTAACACTGGTCTCTCATAGTGACTTTCAAATGGCTACCAACTGGATCTGAATTTTGTGACAGTGATTCCATAGTAAAGAGCAAAATAATTGCCTCAAATTTTGAAAATTGTAATTTTTATAAATTAGAATGGAAAATAATGCCACATTACTTAAAAACTACTAGAGGTGGTTAGCAAAAGTATACTCTTTAGGTAGCAACTAAACAAAATTTAAAAGTTTAATAAGAGTTTTAAAACTTTGCTAAATGTTATTGATTTGCATTTCCTGATAAATTTCCATTGGTCATGCATCAGAAAACTATGAGTGAAAAATACCAGTGTCTTTAGTTGTTATAGGCATTGCAAACTTAACAGCTTGTCCCAAAATAATCACATTTGTAATCAGACATACCATCAGGCTTTGAATGAAAGAGTCTTGGTGTTCATCCTCTGCAATGACAGTGAAAGTGAAAGTGAAGTCACTCAGTCATGTCCGACTGTTTGTGACCCCCGTGGACTGTAGCCTACCAAGCTCCTCCGTCCATGGGATTCTCCAGGCAAGAATACTGGAGTGGGTTGCCATTTTCACATTTGTAATCAGACATACCATCAGGCTTTGAATGAAAGAGTCTTGGTGTTCATCCTCTGCAATGACAGTGAAAGTGAAAGTGAAGTCACTCAGTTATGTCCGACTGTTTGTGACCCCCGTGGACTGTAGCCTACCAAGCTCCTCCGTCCATGGGATTCTCCAGGCAAGAATACTGGAGTGGGTTGCCATTTCCTTCTCCACTGCAATGATAATTCAGTTCAGTTCAGTCGCTCAGTCATGTCCGACTCTTTGCGACCCCATGAATCGCAGCATGCCAGACCTCTCTGTCCATCACCAACTCCCGGAGTTCGCTCACACTCACGTCCATTGAGTCCGTGATGCCATCCAGCCATCTAATCCTCTGTCGTCCCCTTCTCCTCCTGCCCCCAACCCCTCCCAGCATCAGAGTCTTTTCCAATGAGTCAACTCTTCACATGAGGTGGCCAAAGTACTGGAGTTTCAGCTTTAGCATCGTTCCTTCCAAAGAAATCCCAGGGCTGATCTCCCTCAGAATGGACTGTCTGGATCTCCGTGCAGTCCAAGGGACCCTCAAGAGTCTTCTAGTGCTCCTCAAATAGGTCTTCAGAGAGCATCTTAAGTGTGACTTCTTCATACTGAGCTAACCTTGAGTTTGGCTTTTGGATCTCTGTTTATTTTGTCAAATATCAGTAGTTCACAATAGCACCACCAAAAAGTTCTCTGGTCAGCAGCCCAAAACTTTTCCCAGAGCCAGGCCAAGCTGGCCTCTGATTTCATCTTCTAGAGGGCCAGAAAAGCACACGATTCTCATCCACTTTATTTACCACTCTTAAAAAGAGGATTTGCCCTACTCTGATCAGTGAAGTAAGCACACCTGTCAGAATACCCTGGCACAATCCTGACTTTTATAGTCTGCATTAAAGCAGATATTGAAAATAAACATCTTGACTTCTGAGATATTTGTATCATGTTTTTAAGTCACATGATTCTTGCCAAAAATTTTCGACCATAATTAGTGTCATTTTATATGGGCTCTCAGTTCAAACTACATCTCAGAACAGTGGCCTTTGAAAGAATTATCTTGATTTTATTTAATTCAGATGCCTATGAAAGACTCATTAATTGGAAGGCAATAGTTCTTTCTTTCCTTTGGGTTATAGTGTCATGTCAGGGCAGAACTCTGAGTCAGATGAGCCCATCAGATTCCCCTGATGGGTATGTTATTTAACTCCTTATTGTAAAAGGTAATGATACTAGTAATTCCTTCACAGGGTTCTTATAAGAAGTATAATTCTTAATTATATATAATAAATGCCAATCCTGAGGCCTATGAATCTGAGGGCTCTGGGCCTCCTCATCAATACCTTTCCTAATGGGGTAAGAGGAACCTGAGGCAGGTGAGGCTCCAAGGAACGTGGTCAGTTGAACTCAGGCCCCCACTTCTAGTCCAAGTTCTGTGTACTCAGGACCCCAGAGCCCTATTCCATTTGACTCTGGGCCCACTTCCAGAGCCTAGGCAAGCCTCCTTGCTGCATTCTTCCTCCTGAGATCTGACCACATCCGAGAAAGGGCCAAGGAGCAGCTGCTGGCAAGTGTCCTTACCAATAAAAATGTAACATTAAAAATATTGACTTGCAGCTTGAGGATGAACTGAGATAATGTATGGAAGCTCCTCACATGTGTTCAGAAAAATATCTGCTCTTAGTGGTATTACTGCATACAGGTAAGGGCTTCCCAGGTGGTGCTAGTAATAAAGAACCCACCTGCTAATGCAGGAGAAGTGAGAGACACAGGTTAGATCCCTAGGTTGAGAAGATACCCTGGAGTAGGGGATGGCAAACTACTCCAGTACTTTTGCCTGGAGAATCCCATGGACAGAGGAAACTGACAGGCTACAGTCCATAGGGTCATAAAGAGTTGGATGCAACAGCACACACGCACATACACAGGTAAGAGGGAATGAATTGGCCTCAGTGTCATGTAGGAATCTGTAGAGCTTGCTCCCCTCCTACTTCAGAGCTTTAGACAAAAGTCATCTTCTATATGAGCCTGCTCTTGCCACCCTATTTAAAATTGCAGTCTCCTCTCCATCCCCACATTCTCTAAAGCCCTTCCTTACTTTATTTTTCTCCAGAGCATTTCATTATCTTGCAATATACTGTATGCTTTATTATTTGTTAATCATGTCTTCTCCCCAAAATACATTATTAGAAAATGTCATATGAATATGTAGTAGTATGAAAATGGTGCCTCCCCAAAAAGATACGTCCATCAGAACCTTATTTGAATATGGCCTTACTTGGGAAAAGGGTCTTTGCAGACAAAATTAAGGATCTTGAGATGAGATCATTCTGGGTTAGAGTGGGCCCTAAATCCAAAGTGTTTTGAGAAGAGGGGAGGAAAGGAGACGAGAGGAGAGAGGGAGAGAAGATCAGGGAGCAAATGACATGAAGATGGAGACAGAGATTGGAGAAATGTGTCTACAAGCCAAGGGACACTGAATATTGCTGGCAGCTGCAAAGAGTCAGACATGACTGAGCAACTGTGCACTACCCCTGACAGATGGGAGAGAAGCACGAGACGGATTCTCTCCCAGAACCACTCATTGTTAGAGTGGGCCCTAAATCCAAAGTGTTTTGAGAAGAGGGGAGGAAAGGAGACGAGAGGAGAGAGGGACAGAAGATCAGGGAGCAAATGACATGAAGATGGAGACAGAGATTGGATAAATGTGTCTACAAGCCAAGGGACACTGAAGATTGCTGGCAGCTGCAGAGTCAGACATGACTGAGCAACTGTGCACTACCACTGACAGATGGGAGAGAAGCACGAGACGGATTCTCTCCCAGAACCACTCACAGGAACTAATCCAGCCAACACCTCGACCTCAGGTTTTCGTCCTCCAGAACTGTGAGGGAAAAAGTTTTTGTCATTTTAAACCATCTAGTTTATAGAGATTTGTTATTGTTGGAAACACAACTGGGTGTATTAGGAAACCAGTATAGAAAGTACAAATTTTTATCTATTTTTATTACTTTATGTGATCTCCATGCCAACAAGAGGCCAGATTCATAATAGGGGTTCAGTGATTGTAGAATGGAAACCATGGACTCAAAATGTCTCAACATGTGTGTGGAAACACCTTGTCCACCTTGTAGCAGGCATCAACAAACTGCTCCTGTGAAAACCCAGACTGCAACTATTTTTAACTTTGTGAGCCACATGATCTCTCTTCTTATTATNTTCATAATAGGGGTTCAGTGATTGTAGAATGGAAACCATGGACTCAAAATGTCTCAACATGTGTGTGGAAACACCTTGTCCACCTTGTAGCAGGCATCAACAAACTGCTCCTGTGAAAACCCAGACTGCAACTATTTTTAACTTTGTGAGCCACATGATCTCTCTTCTTATTATTCAACTCAGCTGTTAGAATGGGAAAGTAGCCATCAATAAAACATGAGTAAATGAGTACCACTCTATTTGATAAAAACTTATTCCAGAAATTGATGACAGGCCAGATATACTGACTCCTGGGTATTGATGAGTACCCTCTGAATCTCAAGATCAACTTCTCATCCACCCAAGAACCATTTGGCTGCTATCTCAGTTCAAGTGTGCACAGGACTCAATACAAGGTACTTTTGACTTTAGTGGGTGGTACAGAGTGAAGAAAGGGGCATCAGACTCTTCAATCAAGCTGTTGTTGCCCAGCAGTAAGTAGGGTGGTGACCCCTTCAGTCAGCAGTGAATTCNAACCATTTGGCTGCTATCTCAGTTCAGGTGTGCACAGGACTCAATGCAAGGTACTTTTGACTTTAATGGGTGGTACAGAGTGAAGAAAGGGGCATCAGACTCTTCAATCAAGCTGTTGTTGCCCAGCAGTAAGTAGGGTGGTGACCCCTTCAGTCAGCAGTGAATTCTGAAGCCTCAGGATGCCGGAACCCTCCCCCCAGCTTACAAACAACTTGAAGCCTGGAGTTGGAGCTCACTTGATTTACTTCCTGGTTCCCTGTAGCCAGAATTTTCAACAGAAGAAACTTGTTAAACAGAGGAAAAGTGGAAAGATGTGTTTTAAAAGGAGATATACATGTTTAGGAATGAAGACATGTAAGTGTTCTCTTTAATTATACCAACCTCACTCAGTAGGCAGGAGTTCTTTGATAACAGAGTCTTTGTTTTATTCATAATTGTATCCTTAGGATTTAGCATGCTAACACACAAATGAGAGTGAATGACTGAAAGAATGAATAATTGAATAGGCTATATTCAGATAGATAGATGCACATATTCACACATATACACACATATGTTCCCATATATATGGTGACTTATTTTTTTCATGTAATATAGATATCTTTACTGCAGCTTTCTTCATTCTTAAACTGTTCTATAATTATTGTTTTCACTTTTTCAAAGAGCCTTTTCCTTCTCCACTGCAATGATAATTCAGTTCAGTTCAGTCGCTCAGTCATGTCCGACTCTTTGCGACCCCATGAATCGCAGCATGCCAGACCTCTCTGTCCATCACCAACTCCCGGAGTTCGCTCACACTCACGTCCATTGAGTCCGTGATGCCATCCAGCCATCTAATCCTCTGTCGTCCCCTTCTCCTCCTGCCCCCAACCCCTCCCAGCATCAGAGTCTTTTCCAATGAGTCAACTCTTCACATGAGGTGGCCAAAGTACTGGAGTTTCAGCTTTAGCATCGTTCCTTCCAAAGAAATCCCAGGGCTGATCTCCCTCAGAATGGACTGTCTGGATCTCCGTGCAGTCCAAGGGACCCTCAAGAGTCTTCTAGTGCTCCTCAAATAGGTCTTCAGAGAGCATCTTAAGTGTGACTTCTTCATACTGAGCTAACCTTGAGTTTGGCTTTTGGATCTCTGTTTATTTTGTCAAATATCAGTAGTTCACAATAGCACCACCAAAAAGTTCTCTGGTCAGCAGCCCAAAACTTTTCCCAGAGCCAGGCCAAGCTGGCCTCTGATTTCATCTTCTAGAGGGCCAGAAAAGCACACGATTCTCATCCACTTTATTTACCACTCTTAAAAAGAGGATTTGCCCTACTCTGATCAGTGAAGTAAGCACACCTGTCAGAATACCCTGGCACAATCCTGACTTTTATAGTCTGCATTAAAGCAGATATTGAAAATAAACATCTTGACTTCTGAGATATTTGTATCATGTTTTTAAGTCACATGATTCTTGCCAAAAATTTTCGACCATAATTAGTGTCATTTTATATGGGCTCTCAGTTCAAACTACATCTCAGAACAGTGGCCTTTGAAAGAATTATCTTGATTTTATTTAATTCAGATGCCTATGGAAGACTCATTAATTGGAAGGCAATAGTTCTTTCTTTCCTTTGGGTTATAGTGTCATGTCAGGGCAGAACTCTGAGTCAGATGAGCCCATCAGATTCCCCTGATGGGTATGTTATTTAACTCCTTATTGTAAAAGGTAATGATACTAGTAATTCCTTCACAGGGTTCTTATAAGAAGTATAATTCTTAATTATATATAATAAATGCCAATCCTGAGGCCTATGAATCTGAGGGCTCTGGGCCTCCTCATCAATACCTTTCCTAATGGGGTAAGAGGAACCTGAGGCAGGTGAGGCTCCAAGGAACGTGGTCAGTTGAACTCAGGCCCCCACTTCTAGTCCAAGTTCTGTGTACTCAGGACCCCAGAGCCCTATTCCATTTGACTCTGGGCCCACTTCCAGAGCCTAGGCAAGCCTCCTTGCTGCATTCTTCCTCCTGAGATCTGACACATCCGAGAAAGGGCCAAGGAGCAGCTGCTGGCAAGTGTCCTTACCAATAAAAATGTAACATTAAAAATATTGACTTGCAGCTTGAGGATGAACTGAGATAATGTATGGAAGCTCCTCACATGTGTTCAGAAAAATATCTGCTCTTAGTGGTATTACTGCATACAGGTAAGGGCTTCCCAGGTGGTGCTAGTAATAAAGAACCCACCTGCTAATGCAGGAGAAGTGAGAGACACAGGTTAGATCCCTAGGTTGAGAAGATACCCTGGAGTAGGGGATGGCAAACTACTCCAGTACTTTTGCCTGGAGAATCCCATAGACAGAGGAAACTGACAGGCTACAGTCCATAGGGTCATAAAGAGTTGGATGCAACAGCACACACGCACATACACAGGTAAGAGGGAATGAATTGGCCTCAGTGTCATGTAGGAATCTGTAGAGCTTGCTCCCCTCCTACTTCAGAGCTTTAGACAAAAGTCATCTTCTATATGAGCCTGCTCTTGCCACCCTATTTAAAATTGCAGTCTCCTCTCCATCCCCACATTCTCTAAAGCCCTTCCTTACTTTATTTTTCTCCAGAGCATTTCATTATCTTGCAATATACTGTATGCTTTATTATTTGTTAATCATGTCTTCTCCCCAAAATACATTATTAGAAAATGTCATATGAATATGTAGTAGTATGAAAATGGTGCCTCCCCAAAAAGATACGTCCATCAGAACCTTATTTGAATATGGCCTTACTTGGGAAAAGGGTCTTTGCAGACAAAATTAAGGATCTTGAGATGAGATCATTCTGGGTTAGAGTGGGCCCTAAATCCAAAGTGTTTTGAGAAGAGGGGAGGAAAGGAGACGAGAGGAGAGAGGGAGAGAAGATCAGGGAGCAAATGACATGAAGATGGAGACAGAGATTGGAGAAATGTGTCTACAAGCCAAGGGACACTGAATATTGCTGGCAGCTGCAAAGAGTCAGACATGACTGAGCAACTGTGCACTACCCCTGACAGATGGGAGAGAAGCACGAGACGGATTCTCTCCCAGAACCACTCATAGGAACTAATCCAGCCAACACCTCGACCTCAGGTTTTCGTCCTCCAGAACTGTGAGGGAAAAAGTTTTTGTCATTTTAAACCATCTAGTTTATAGAGATGTGTTATTATTGGAAACACAACTGGGTGTATTAGGAAACCAGTATAGAAAGTACAAAATTTTATCTATTTTTATTACTTTATGTGATCTCCATGCCAACAAGAGGCCAGATTCATAATAGGGGTTCAGTGATTGTAGAACGGAAACCATGGACTCAAAATGTCTCAACATGTCTGTGGAAGCACCTTGTTCGCCTTGTAGCAGGCATCAACAAACTGCTCCTGTGAAGACGCAGATTGCAACTATTTTTAACTTTGTGAGCCACATGATCTCTCTTCTTATTATTCAACTCAGCTGTTAGAATGGGAAAGTAGCCATCAATAAAACATGAATAAATGAGTACCACTCTATTTGATAAAACTTATTCCAGAAATTGATGACAGGCCAGATATACTGACTCCTGGGTATTGATGAATACCCTCTGAATCTCAAGATCAACTTCTCATCCACCCAAGAACCATTTGGCTGCTATCTCAGTTCAGGTGTGCACAGGACTCAATGCAAGGTACTTTTGACTTTAATGGGTGGTACAGAGTGAAGAAAGGGGCATCAGACTCTTCAATCAAGCTGTTGTTGCCCAGCAGTAAGTAGGGTGGTGACCCCTTCAGTCAGCAGTGAATTCTGAAGCCTCAGGATGCCGGAACCCTCCCCCCAGCTTACAAACAACTTGAAGCCTGGAGTTGGAGCTCACTTGATTTACTTCCTGGTTCCCTGTAGCCAGAATTTTCAACAGAAGAAACTTGTTAAACAGAGGAAAAGTGGAAAGATGTGTTTTAAAAGGAGATATACATGTTTAGGAATGAAGACATGTAAGTGTTCTCTTTAATTATACCAACCTCACTCAGTAGGCAGGAGTTCTTTGATAACAGAGTCTTTGTTTTATTCATAATTGTATCCTTAGGATTTAGCATGCTAACACACAAATGAGAGTGAATGACTGAAAGAATGAATAATTGAATAGGCTATATTCAGATAGATAGATGCACATATTCACACATATACACACATATGTTCCCATATATATGGTGACTTATTTTTTTCATGTAATATAGATATCTTTACTGCAGCTTTCTTCATTCTTAAACTGTTCTATAATTATTGTTTTCACTTTTTCAAAGAGCCCAATTAATTGTACACAGTTACATATTAAAATCACTCACATGTTCTTCTCAGTCCAGGAAGTATCTCTGCAGATACAGCGATGATAGGAAGGACCACATTCCATCTCCCAAGCCAAAGGTGTTAAGAGATGTGATGTCAATATGCCAGAGAGCCACTCACAACATGTGAACTCTTTGTGTCTGTTGGAAAACATGGGCCAGAGCCAGAATGAAAACTGTATCAATACAGCTTGCCTGTGATGGCCTTTGGGTGTATTTTCCTTTAACTTAAGGACTTGACTGGCCACAGTGGGAACATAGTAGGCAGCACATTCCTGGAGAGAGAGACCAATGGTAACCAGTATCTCTCCCAACACCAGCTATGGAGCCCCAGGGACTGTCTACCCCACAAAGCCATGATAAGACCTGCCATAGCACAGAGTCCAAACTCATACATACAGTGCCATCGTGTACAATGCCAGTGATGTGATGTGTGGGAGCAAAGGTCAGAGGGCTCATTCAGGATCTGAGAACATGCTAGTGAGACTTGTCACAATGCCCGAGCTGCTGAAATCCAGGGCAGTTCGGGCACCCACTACAAATATCTCATGCTCTCTGTGACAATGAAGAACTAGCAGACACGCGGTGTAGCCTGTAGTGAAATTTGTGAGCTTCTCTCAAGGATCAGAATGAGCTTTTACAAAGTTCCTTACATGGGATGAAGTGCTCAGGGGCCTCCGTCATACCCTCAGACTCATTGCTTCTCCACCTTCTTTTCCAGCATGGGCCACTGCATCCTTTCCATGCACGACTGAGCAAACTGTGCGCCCAGCTGAATCGCTGTGGGGTCACCACCCTGAGGTGGTGTGCGCAGTGCTGCTGCTGCTGCTTTTCTCCTGGAAAACTATAAGCAGAGTGAAACTTGGCTATCTAGAGAGTCCCGCTCTACCCAAGTATGACTAGATGGATAAAAATGATCTTTTCCCATTTAGTTCTTGCACACATATCCATTTCTAAACAAATGAGGTAATAGGGATCTGGTAATATCCATTAATTCAGGAGAATTTAGCTGAATAGGAATGTACTCTGTATAGGAGACATAATTTATTTGAGGCCTTACTTTAGTTTTTTAAAATGAAATTATATGAAATCAAATGTGGGCTGGTTCTAAAGAAAATTTATGAAGATAACGCTTGTGGGAAGGTTTCTGGTCTATGAATTCAGATGGAAACAGTGTAAATGATGAACTGAGCTGTAAAATCAGCTATAACAATGTCATTGTTCAGTCAAGCAATTGGCAAATGTGTTCACACAGAAAAAAGAGAAGTGTAGCACATTTTTAAGACTATTTCAGGATATTAAGCTGTGATCTGTAGTCTTGTTGCTTCACAAGGAAATGAAAAAGTTTTTCATGTCCTGACAAGCTTTTACATAGTAGAATATAACAATGTCAATTCACAGCCCAATACTTGTAGTAAAAAAAATAAACATTCTTTGGGACTATCACTCACCATGCTGTGTGGGCAGGGTTTTCTGTTCCAGCAACAGGGACCCTCACTTGGCTTCTGTTTGTTATCTCCACATTATTTTTAACTGACCCAGCTCCAAGAGACTGCCAGTTTATACTCTTCTATAGTTTCTTATTCCTGCTAAATTAGCTGTCTGTCCTCGATTCTGTCAGTCTGTTTCTTCTTCCTCCCCTTCTCCAGCCAGTGGTTGATCATTTCAGACATGCACCCCTCATTCTATCTGGCACCCTTACTTCCCTCCCTTGACTTCCCTTGTGCTTAATTGGCTAATCCTCACCTTGAAAAGAATCCTCTCCCCATTCCTTAGACACAGGCTATGCATAGTGACTTCCTTCTAAAGAGAACTGTAAGGCAAGGGGAAAAAGAGTCACTTTGAAATAGAGAAACCTGAAATAGAGAAGTCAGGTGAGTAAAGTCAGCATCAGTATTCATAAATTATTTGCTGATAGTATATGCGCCATGATTCGCTGCTGACTCAGCAG
This sequence comes from Oreotragus oreotragus, assembly GCA_006410675.1. NCBI lineage: Eukaryota > Metazoa > Chordata > Mammalia > Artiodactyla > Bovidae > Oreotragus > Oreotragus oreotragus. The sequence continues at coordinate 119,009 of SJYX01016487.1, read as the reverse complement.
TAAAGAATCTGCTTGCAATGCTGGAGGTGAGGTTTGATCCCTGGGTCAGAAAGAGCAGCTAGAGAAGGAAATGGTAACCCACCTCAGTGTTCTTGCCTGGGAAACCCCATGGACAGAGAAACCTGGTGTGCTACAGTCCATGGGGTCGCAAAACAGTCAGACACAACTTAGTAGCTAAACAACAATAATAGCAATGTACTCTATGCGATGTAATAAAAACGGCATTTTAACCTTCTTGTCTTCCTCCCCAAAACCTGCAGCAGGGGTCTTCCCAGGAGAAAAACATAAGACCAACTCCAATAGTGGGGCATCTTACCAAAAAAATTCCTCTAATTTGTGTTTCTTCTCCTATTGAAAAACCATGAGGTTTGCTGGTGAATGTCTTTAAAATGAGCTCTTTCCTCACACATGTTCCCTTTGTCCTCAGCTGTGTTGTGATGGAAATTTGCTCATTTCTAGTTTGTGGCTCTGGATAGGACTCCTTGCAAACTTGTTTTTTGTTCCCCTTCGCCTCACCCTGTGGGTGACCTGGATTCCTCCCATAGTTTGGTTATAAGCATTAAATGAAACAAAAGTACTTGAGTTGCCTGAAATCTGTGAGGAGAGTTCACAGGTGCATCTCTACTCTGCTGAGAGGACGGAGTCTTGTGGGGCAACTGCCCTTGCATGCTCTCTGTTACACAAGCTCTCTCTTCATATTCTTCCTCCCTTACTGTCTTAGAGGAAGAGTTGTGTCTAATGTGAATGGTGTAAAAAGTCAGTGGATGTTTCTGAAAAGGAAGGTTTTATCACTTACACAGATAAATGACAAAATTCACTCATAAGTGCAAATGTTAAAGAATAAAATTTTATTGGTAGTTCCCATCACAGCATCTCATTAGTTCACCCCAATCATTCCAGCCTCTCAGGGTCTCTCTCACTAGCTGCCTTTGAAAGGAGATTTTGATTCAAAAACTTTGTGTGTGTGTGTGTGTGTGTGTGTGTGTGTGTGTGTGTGTGTGTGTGTGTGAATAACATTAGTTTTCTCCTCAAGCTTTATTGAGAAATAATTAATGCATAGCACCATATGAGTCTGAGTGAACTCCAGGAGATGGTGATGAACAGGGAGGCCTGGCATGCTGCGATTCATGGGGTCACAGAGTCAGACACGACTGAGCGACTGAACTGAAATGAACTGAACTGAACCGTATAAGTTTAATGTATGGGTGCTCTGTCATTCAGTCATGTCCAGCTCTTTGTGACCCCATGGACTGTAACCTGCCAGGCTCCTCTGTCCATGGAATTTTCCAGGCAAGAATACTGGAGTGGGTTGGCCATTTACTTCTCCAGGGGATCTTCCCGACCCAGTGATCACACCCGCATCTGCTGCGTTTCCTGCATTACCAGGCAGAATCTTTATCACTGAGCCACATGGGAAGCCCAAGTTTATTGCATACAACATAATGATTTGACTTACATATATCATGAAGTGATCATCACAATGTTTGGTGAATATCCTCTTATATAAATTTAAATTTTTATTTTTTAATTTAAGATTTTATTTTTAAAAAAGAAATATTAAAAGAAAAAAAGGGTTTTTTTTTTCTTGTGATAAGAACTCTTACGATTTACTCTGTTAACAATGTTCATATGTAACACACAGCCGTGTTAATTATGTTTATCATGTTGTACATTACATTCCCAGTACTTAACTATGGTCTAACTGGAAGTTTGTACCTTTTAACTGCAAGGCTCAACAAGCTTTAGACAGGAAAACAAGTTCCTAAAGACTAACCCTTTCTATGTCAAACTGTTCCACCACATCAGAGTTTACATAATCCCACGGGAATGTTTGTCAGTCTACCTGATGCTGGGGGTACTTTATGAAGTAACAAAAAATGACTTTGGTTAATTTAATTAAGAATATACAGTGAAGGCAGTGCACAGAATTGAAGGGAATGTGGAGAAAGGTAGCTTGGAGTAAACAAGAAACGAAAGATGTTATGGGTTGAATTGTGTATCGCCTAGTATATATGCTAAAACCCTAATCCCCAGTACCTCAGAACGTGACTGTATTTGGGCCTTTAGAGAGGTGGTTAAGTTAAATAAGGCTATAAACTGGGGGAGGTGGAAAGTTAATCCAATTTGACTGGTGTCTTTATACGAAGAATAGAGTAGGACACTAAGAGAGATGCCAGAGATATGTGCACAGAGGAAAGAGTGCATGAAAACCAGGGAGAAGGCAGCCATCTGCAAGTCCAGGAGAGAAACCTCAGAGAAACCAGACTTGCCAGCACCTTGATTGTAGACTTCTAACTTCTAGAACTACGAGAAAATGCAGTCTGTTGTTTAAAACACCCAGTCTGTGGTATATTGTTATGTCAGCCCTAGCAAACTAATATGGGGTATTGACAGTAAGATCTGAGAATCATCACTGGAATAAATGATAAACTTTCTCCATTTTTGTCTCACCTGATATTGAAGTCTTGGTAGAAATAATTCCATAAGCAGAGCTTAATTTCAGGTCATGAACTCTCATTCCCCCAAGGTTTGTCTCACCTGATATTGAAGTCTTGGTAGAAATAATCCCATAAGCAGAGCTTAATTTCAGGTCATGAACTCTCATTCCCCCAAGGTTGGTGAGATGACTGGCTTGTCCGAAGCTACTTAGAGCACCCATTTGGGCCCCTGATGGAGAAAGCAGAAAACCTTGAGTTCTCACCAGAGCTTCACTCAGTGGGCATAAAAACAAACTCCAATAGGAAATCCAGGTGTGTATAGCTAAGGGAAGATTCTGGAATGCCCAGAAAGTGTCAAATATTCTACATATTCCACTGTGGTAAACCAATTTTAAATAAACTTATCTGATTTTAAAATGACCATTTTACTTTTTTGATAGAAGATATTCAGTTTTGCATGTGTGCCTTCTATTTTCTAATATGGAAATTTTAAATGTGAAATAAATCAACCTTTGCCTTTGAGTTTCATTATTTCTCCTTCACACCAGTCTGCCATCAGTATTATTATCAATGCCAAAACTTGACCTCTGTACACCAGTGCTGAATCAAATCTTGGAGGCAGAGTTTTGGGTGAGATAGAAACAAATAGCTTTATTGCTTTGTCAGACAAAGGAGGACACTGCAGGCTTGTGCCCTCAAAAACTGTATATACAGTTTTTTGGTGTATGGGGATGATCTGGAGGGATGATGTGGGGTGGGAGGTGGGAGGGGGATTCATGTTTGGGAGTTCGTGTAAAAAAATAAATAAATACAAAAAAAAAAAAAGAAAAATAAATNAGATAGAAACAAATAGCTTTATTGCTTTGTCAGACAAAGGAGGACACTGCAGGCTTGTGCCCTCAAAAACTGTATATACAGTTTTTTGGTGTATGGGGATGATCTGGAGGGATGATGTGGGGTGGGAGGTGGGAGGGGGATTCATGTTTGGGAGTTCGTGTAAAAAAATAAATAAATACAAAAAAAAAAAAAGAAAAATAAATAAAACTGTAAATGATTTAAAAAAAAAAAAAACTGTATATACCAACCTGGGGTACAGGAGATTGTGAGGAGTTTTATAGTTGAGGAGGGGGTCAGGGCTGCTGATAGGAATTTTGGTGCATGCAAGGTCTGCAGTCCTTTCAATCTTCATGACTACCTGATGCCAGAGATCAGGTAGTCTTGTGATCTGTGGTTTCCAAGATTATTGAACTGTGACTTTTCACTGGAACATCTTCCATTTGGTGGGGGTTTTAGTTATGTAGATCTCAAAGATACTGTTATAGATATCTCTTAAGGTGGAACCAAGACCCTGCCCCAAGACTACACTATTGTTTCTTGACTGCTCCTCCCTGTCTCTGCATCCCTTCCCTTCTGTGATTAGCAACTGTTTGAACCTGCCCTTTGGAACTCATGGGAGCACTTTTGTGCCCAAGAGCCCCACAGGTCCTCTCTGGTTTCATTATCACAGATCATCCTGGACCTGTTCTCTCTAACCACCTGGGGCCAAGTCTTTCTGTAAAAACAGACATCAGCATTCACTGCTGTAATGTCTTTTTTTAAGTCTTCTTTTTGATCTTAAAATATTCTTTTCACATTTCCAGAACTTTTATAAAGAAGCTTAATAGAGTTCCTCCCTATGTTAAACCTTTGCCTGAACAGCAACTGTGTCTTAATCTAAGTGACCTCAGGGAGTGGATCTTTTAAAAAATAGCAGCTTATTTCAAGGATAACGAGATGGGGTTCAAACCCTCACATTAAAACCAAGTGCCCTTAAAACTGAATTCCACTACTGAGTTTCTGATTAATTTCTTTATCCAATATTTTATTCTCTTTCTTGTCCCATAACTTCTCCCCTCAAGATTAAGGAATATCAAAAAAAAAAAAAAAAAAGAGGGATTAAAACCAAGCAGGATCCTGTGGAGCCCATCCAGATACCAAAGCCCTTCCATGTCCCCCTCTTTCTTGTTCATAGGAAAAGGCTTTAGCCTCTTAGACCTTTAAGTTCCAAAGAGCAGGCATGGGCAGTTATTAATTAGGAAAGGAGGAAATGTAGAAACAAAGAAAAAACAAATAAGAAAAATAATGACAATAGTTCAGCAATAGAACACAATCCCAGTTCCTCCTCAAGGAATATACATAACAATCTGACAGATATCATTCCATTGTTCTCCAGGAACTAAGACACTCACTGATCCCACCAACCCAACCCAGGTGGAGGATGGTGACTACACATGAACCACAAGCACACAGATCCCAGACTGGTTGGAACTCAGTTCAGTTCAGTTCACTCACTCAGTCCTGTCCAATTCTGTGACCCCACAGACTACAGCACGCCAGGCTTCTCTGTCCATCAACAACTCCCAGGCTTACTCAAACTCATGTCCATCGAGTCAGTGATGCCATCCAACCATCTCATCATCTGTCGTCACCTTCTCCTCCTGCCTTCAATCTTTCCCAGCATTAGAGTCTTTTCTAGTGAGTCAGTTTTTTGCATCAGGTGGCCAAAGTATTGGAGTTTCAGCATCAGTCCTTCCAATGAGTATTCAGAACTGATATCCTTTAGGACTGACAGGTTTGATCTCCTTGGTGTCCATGGCACTCACAAGAGTCTTCTCCAACATCACAGTTCCAAAGCATCAATTCTTCGGCACTCATCTTTCTTTATAGTCCAACTCTCATATCCAAACATGACTACTGACAAAACCATAGCTTTGACTAGATGGACATTTGTTGGCAAAATAATGTTCGTGCTTTTTAATAGGCTGTCTCCATTGCTCATAGCTTTTCTTCTAAGGAGCAAGCATCCTTTAATTTCATGGCTGCAGTCACCATCTGCAGTGATTTAGGAGCCCCCAAAAATGAAGTCTGTCACTGTTTCCATTGTTTCCCCATCTATTTCCCACGAAGTGATAGGACCAGATGCCATGATTTTAGTTTCCTGAATGTTGAGTTTTAAGCCAACATTTTTAGTTTCCTCTTTCACTTTCATCAAGAGGCTCTTTAGTTCTTCTTCAATTTCTGCCGTAATGGTGGTGTCATCTGCATATCTGAGGTTATTGATATTTTTCTCAGCAGTCTTGATTCCAGAATGCGCTTCATCCAGCCCAACAATTCACAAGATGTACTCTGCTGCTGCTGCTGCTGCTGCTGCTAAGTCACTTCAGTCGTGTCCGACTCTGTGTGACCCCATAGACGGCAGCCCACCAGGCTCCCCCATCCCTGGGATTCTCCAGGCAAGAATACTGGAGTGGGTTGCCATTTCCTTCTCCAATGCATGAAAGAGAAAAGTGAAAGTGAAGTCGCTCAGTCTGTCCGACTGTTAGCGACCCCATGGACTGCAGCCCACCAGGCT
>SJYX01016487.1:80526-105569 GCA_006410675.1 Oreotragus oreotragus | reverse complement strand
GTTTACTCACTCAGACTCACATCCATCGAGTCCGTGATGCCATCCAGCCATCTCATCCTCTGTCATCCCCTTCTCCTCCTGCCCCCAATCCCTCCCAGCATCAGAGTCTTTTCCAATGACTCAACTCTTTGTATAAGGTGGCTAAAGTACTGGAGCTGTCTCTTATACACATCTAGATGTGTATAAGAGACAGCATTACACCTGTGTGATGAAAAACACTTTCCAATCTGAGAGACCAATGGAGTGCATTTTGTTCTATGCAAAGAAAAGTTATCACTATTTTAGAAACCATGACATCATCTTTTTTTATTCCTTATATGAAATAGTATCTAAGAATATAAGACTTTAAGTTTATACTTATTTCCTCAAGCACAGATGTCTTTATAAGTCTGTCTATGCTGGATAATATTTGGATGAGTTTAGCAGTCACTGCTATGAGTCAGCACAGTGATTTGGTTTATGTAGAATAAAATCACATCTCTTCAGTCCTTCTCCTGTGTTGACCATTTACTATGTATATTCCTTTGGGCAGGTTAACTATGATATTGTGATTTATAATAAGAAATATATATATTTAGTCTTCATCCCTGGTCCAGGAACAAAGCTTCTAAAGTACTGAGAGAGGTGAAGCTGTCTTCTGTTATGTCAGTGCACTGACAGTAACCTAAGAAGGCAGGGACAGGTGGTGCTGGTTGCCAGGGGAACCAATGGTGTGATAGAAGAGTAGCAACTTTCACTTCCACCCACTCCCCACCACCTCCTGAGTGGGAAAAGAGTCTAGAGATTGAGATCAATCACCAATGGTCAGTGATTTAATCAATCATGCCTGTGAAATGAAGCCTCCATTAAAAACAAAAGGGTAGGGTTCAGAGAGCCTCCAGTTTGGTGAACACATGGGGGTTCAAGGAGAATGCACCCCTGCAAGAGGCATGGGAACCCCACATTCTTTCCCCATACCCTGCCCTGTGCATCTCTTCCATCTGGCTATTCCTGAGTCATACACTTTTAAACTGGTACTCTCATAAGTAATATTTCTACCCAAGTTCTGTGAGACATCCTAGCAAATAAATAAAACTCAAGGAGCAGGTAGTGGGAACCTCCAATGTATAGTAGTTCAGAAGCATGAATAACAACCTGGGCTTATGATTTGCATTTGAAGTGGGTGATGTGGCAGTACTGTAGGGCTGAACCCTTACCTGTGGGGCCTAATAGGACTTTCAGCTGATGTCAGAGAATTGCTTGATAGTGTCAGAGATATGTTGGAGTTGTGTCAGAATTACATATCTAACCATTCTGGCTTCCATTTCCTCATCTGTAAATTAGGTATGAGGATAGAATAAGACAAAGCATACCAGCTGTTAGTATCATTACTATGAACTAAGGAGTGAGGTACAGAGACAGCAAGACTGGTCCTGTCTTGGAGGGATTGCAACAGGTGGTACAGATCCCTGAAGACAAGTCTGCACAGGGGCTGTGCAGTCAGAGCATAAAGTCAGGCCTCCAAAGATGCTTCTCTTTCAGACCTACATCAAGTTTCAAAAAATAAATCCCTAATTGGTCATAATGGGTAAAGCCCAAGAGCTAACTGTACAGAAGGTCAGCCATGGCTCCCAGTCACTTGATCACCCAGGTACATAACCAATACAGCTACACCCACTCTGTACCCAGACAACCATTCTGTTTTTCACTTCCAGTACAGTATTCCATAAATTACATAAGAGATTCAACACTTTGTTATAAAATAGGCTTTGGGTCAGATGAGTTTGCTAATTACAACGTAATATAATGAGCACATGTAGTGTAGCACATGATGTTTGATGGGTTAAGAGTCTTAAACACATTTTCAACTTATGATATTTTCAACTAATAATGGCCTTATTGGAATGTAACCCCGTGGTAAATCAAGGAAGATCTGCAGTGATTTCATCCACTTGCATATCAAAGGCCTAACTGCCAATTTCAACAAGATCTGCTTCAGCAAATTAGGAGAAATGTCAACAGTTTGGGTGAGGATAATGTTTTGACAGAGGTCCTGTCTTCAATTCCAAACTATAAACCCACTGGACCATTCCTAGGACATATGGCTTCACCAAGGCCTAATTATAGGGGATTGTTTTGGTTGGCAATACAAGAAGCAATATTGTAAAGTAAAAATAATAACAATAATAAAGAAAAAAAAAAAACAAAGAAGCAGTCTTACAAAATACCTTAGTATCAGCTTTTGTCATGGAGAAAATTCAAATTCTGATCAAGTTCCATCCTTTCTTAAAAGAGTTTCTTTGCTCTTAAAGACTCCCAGTGTCCAGAGCATTTCAGGATTACAGTTCTCCCCCCACAGTTTCCACTGGCAAGAACCTTACATATGAGAAGCATAAATACCCAGCACCATGTTTCAGAATATGGCTGACGAGGGCTTTCATTTATTGGGATGCTGTACTCAATGGTTGACATATTTTAATTCAGTCTTTGTAATTCCACTTTACACTGAGAAATCTGAGGCTCAGCAAGAGTGAGTAGGCTGCACAAACTGACCCAGCTACCAAGAAAGGGAGCCAAGATTTGAGCACACATCTGACTTAAAAGCCAAAGAATTCATCAATACTTGCTTTTATGTTTCCAACCTAAACTAGACCCAGTGTAAACCAAAGAGAAAATTTCATAATACTGCTGTAAGGAGTTTTCTTTAATTCCTATTAATAAGAAACCATATAATGTCCATACCTGAGGAGGATGATGACTGCTTTATCTTCACCTGGGTGTAGTTACAGCCCATGCCACATTATTCTTATCTGGATTAAAACTATTTTACTCAAACTCATCAATGTTTCCTCCAAAATCTTCAAAATACCAAGAAATACATAAAAGAAAATATCTTTTCTTGTATCCAGCTTGTAGACTTTCTGAAACTTGCTTATGAGTGCCCACGGACCACAGGTTAAGAACCCATGGCCTTGATCAGGAGGAAAAACTAAGGCTGGGGCCACATCCCTGACACATAGGAAGTCTGGTTATTTGTTTATTAGGATAAAATTGATGTACTTTGAGATAGTTTATCTCACTATAGTTCAAGGACAAAAAAAAATAGCACTTCATACCAGGAGTTGGGCAAATTACCATCTCTGGGTCAAATCCAGTCCTCAGCCGCCACACACTACCCCAGCATGTTTATGTTTTCTCTGTAGCTGCATTCACACTGTAATGGCTGAGTTGAGCGACAGAGATCATATGACCTGGTAGAGCCAAAAACTTCCACTCTCTGGTCCTTAATAGAAAGTTCCCCAACCCCTCATCACAAGTTCCTGTTTGCTGTTCTTTAAATTCCTGAACCAGGGAAAGCAGCAGACCTACTGCAAAGAATATAAATTCCAGGAGAGCAAAATTCTCATCTGTTGGTTTTCCCATGATACTTCTTGGTTTCACATAGCAAATTGGCCTGGGACCCCAGAACTGATTCTGTCCCTTTACAAGAGATAGTTAAGTGTAATCTCTAAAACATCTAGTCAAAGCTGTGGTTTTTCCAGTAGTCATGTACGGATGTGAGAGTTGGACTATAAAGAAAGCTATGCACCAAAGAATTGATGCTTTAGAACTGTGGTGTTGGAGAAGACTCTTGAGAGTCCCTTGGACAGCAAGGAAATCAAACCAGTCAATTTTAAAGTAAATCAGTCCTGAATATTCATTGGAAAGACCAATGCTGAAGCTGAAACTCCAATACTTTAGCCACCTGATGTGAAGAACAGAATCACTGGGAAAGACCCTGATGCTGGGAAAGACTGAAGGCAGGAGAAGGAGGGGACGACAGAGGATGAGATGGTTGGATGGCATCACCGACGTGATGGACATGAGTTTGAGCAAGCTCTGAGTGTTGGTGATGGACAGGGAAGCCTGGCGTGCTGCAGACCATGGGGTCGCAAAGAGTTGGACACAACTGAGTGACTGAACTGATTGATTGACTGAATGTCTAAGAGCCTGAAGCTTTGTTCAAATTCCTACTCAGCTACTTCCTAGTTTTGTGACTTGGGAAAAAAAGAAAACTTTACTACTCTGTGCTTCAGATTCCTCATCTTTAAAATGAGATGATAATACTACCACCCACCTGACAGGGACATTGATAGAATTAAACAAGTGAATCCATGGAATGTGTCTAGCCCAGATCTTGAAGAGCTTCTCAGATAGCACAATGGTAAAGATTCCACCTGCCAATGCAGGAATTGCAGGAGATGTGGGTTCAATGCCTGAGTTGGGAAGATCCCCTGGAGAAGGAAATGGCAGCCCACTCCCGTATTCTTGCCTGGAGAATTCCATGGACAGAGGAGTCTGGCAGTGCATGGGGTCGCAAAGAGTCAGATATAACTGAGTACAAGCACAAAACAATGATAACAATTCTGTAAGAACTATCTCTTGTAAGTATAGTCATTGTCAAAACTAAGAGTCTTGTCAAAGGAAGGCCCAGAATTTAGAGAAAAACAAATTATCTCTTTCAACTTCTAGCTGAACACTATTTTTTAAATTTTTTAAGTTATGTTTACTTTCTTAGAGATGTCCTCCTGCTCTACTGTCTAGTAATGTTAAAAGAGTAGTCTAATATTTTTAAAACTTGATATACAACCGACAGAATTTGCTTTTCTATCACTCTTATAGTTCTACAGTGTTGTGAGTTAAAAATAGGAATGAAGATTCTAAATTAAAAGGAAGGCATTAACTATAATCTTAACTTGCTGTGATTATTATAACAATTTTGTATTTACCAAAATAAATTATGATCTTTATGTTTCCTTCCTTGTAGGAAAAAAAAATCAATAACTGCATATTTCAACTAAAACCTTAGAACTACTAACCTAGGGCAACAAGAAAGCAAACACAGAAGCCCAACTCTGGAGAGAGAAGCAGTCTTGGAATCTGCAGGTTTGTGGAATGTTTTTCATTTATCTCATTTAATTTTATTTTTGTTCATTGTATAATAGAAGACAAGAATATAGTAAGGGAAAATGTTACAGAAGGAGCTTACAGTAGAATCCAATAGAAAAACAGTGTTTTCCTGGGGTTGAGTAATTCCATCCATCTCTGGGAAGTGAGTAAACCACAATATTTTTTGTCACAATTCTGGAGGCCAGAAATCGGAAATCAAGCAGGAGCGGGTTTGATTCCTTCTGGAAGCTCTGAAGGGCCATTCATTTCACACCTTTCTGCTATCTTATGGTGGCTACTGACAATCATTGGCGTTCCTTGGTCTGTAGCTATTTTCTGTGCTATGCTAAGTGACTTCAGTCACCTCCGACTCTTTGCAACCCTATGGACCGTAGCCCGCCAGGATCCTCTGTCCATGGTTTGAAACTACGTAACTCCAAACTGGCCTTCACCTCCACATGGCCTTCTCCTCTGTGTCTCCTCTTTTTCTTATAAGAACACTTCTCACTGAATTAGGACTCAGTTGGATAACGGGCTTTCCAGGTGGCACAGTGGTAAAGAATTCACCTGCCAATGCAGGAGACATAAAACCTAGGTTTGACCCCTGGGTCGGGAAGATCCCCTAGGGTAGGAAATGACAACCTGCTCCAGTATTCTTGGCTGGAAAATTCCATGGATAGAGGAGCCTAGTAGGCTCCATGGAGTCACAAAGAGTAAGATAGGATTGAGTACACACACACTTGGATAATCCTGGATGATCTCACTTTAAGAAAACTTAATTACATCTACCAAGACTCTTTTCTCCAAATAAGGTCATATTCACAGTTTTGGGGTAGACATATCTTTTGGAAGGCTATCATTAAATCCACTACAAATATTAAGTGAAAATTTATCTTGGTGAAATTACAGTTGTCCAGAAACTGGGCCATCATCAGTCATTTCTTCCTCAGGCCCTTTCCAACTTCCTACTTGATCACTCATCTCCAATATAATCAACAAAGAGGTCCAGGCAATCTTACCCCAAAGAGATCTCAGCCCATCTTTTTAATTCCTCCCTCCCCTGCCATGGCTATTCTCTTAGTTAAGTGAGGAAGCAGGGACTGAACCAAAATACTTTGTTTGAAATCCTAACTTTGCCACCTATTAGCTGTGTGACCTTGGGCAAGTTACTCAGCCTCAGTGTTCATTAGTTTCCAATGCATAATTTGGCATAATAAGGTTATAATAATTAAAGGAATTAATATATGTAAAGTTCTTGGAACATCTGGCACATAGTAGCTATTCATGAATGCTAGCTGCTATTCTAATTCTATTGTAAAGTCTAAAAAATTTAAATAAAATTTTAAATGAAAAGCCTAATCCTGGCCATTTTTATTTTAAATTCACTATATTGCCAACTTTAAATTCCAAACATACGTTTAATAAGAAATAACAAAACATAAATATTGATATGACCCTTTAGAGAAAAAAAAAGTCACCAAAATCATTTTCAGAATTCAAAAACTGCAGCAGTATTAACTGCTGTGTTTTTGCTTGAAGACTATAATGTAAACTAACAATTCAAGTTTCCAAATGGAATGAGGTGAAAAAAGAAGTTAAGAAGATGAAAACCATATTTTCTTCTTAAACTATTATATGTCTCAGTATTAACAAATATGAACTTAAAAACAATAGTGTTTATTTTTCTATTGTGTCTTTTATACATGAAACCCAAAGAAAAGAACAATATTCTATCAATGCCACAAAGGATAGGAATAAAAAAGAATACTAATTAGTTGAGAGTAATCCTTCTGAAAAAATAGTTCTTAGGTGAAAATTAGGGACTTTGAGAGATGCAGTAATGCTCTTCTAAGCCCCTGGAAGCTGTATTTTTTTAAATGAGAAAGGAAGAAAAGAAGGGAGGAAGATATGGAGAGGGAAAGGGGAGAGCTGACTGAGCATACAGAGTTTTTCTCTAAAGAATCATCCATTAGCAAATCTTGCCATTTCTTCTTCCTGAATATTTCCTGAATCCTTCCACTTTTCTGTGCACCCACTGCTATGGTTCTGGCTCTGAGCCTTCCCTCTCCTCTCTACTAAACAACTCCCAAAGAAATCATCCTAAAATGTTAAATTGTTGGTCTCATTTCTCTGTTTAAAACATTCCGTTAACGAACTGTACTTGGGTCTGCTCACCTGAGTACAGTAAAGTCGATCTACTGACACTGGATTGTGGTGAAGGAAAGCCCAGCATTTATTTCAGTGAAGGAAAGCCCAGCATTAGGTGCCAGCAAAGGTCCGTCTAGTCAAAACTGTGGCTTTTTCCAGTAGTCATGTATGGATGTGAGAGTTGGACCATAAAGAAGGCTGAGCACCAAAGAACTGATGCTTTCGAACTATGATGCTAGAGAAGACTCTTGTGAGTCCCTTGGACAGCAAGGAGATCAAACCAGTCAATATTAAAGGAAATCAACCCTGAATATTCAGTGCAAGGACTGATGCTGAAGCTGGAGATCCAATACTTTGACCACCCGATGAGAAGAGCCGATTCATTGGATAAGATCCTGATGCTGGGAAAGATTGAGGGCAAAAGGAGAAGGTGACAACAGAGGATGAGATGGTTGGCTGGCATCACTGACTCAATGGACATGAGTTTGAGCAAACTCCAGGAAATAGTGAAAGACAGGGAAGTTTGGCACGCTGCAGTCCAAGAGGTTCTCAAAGAGCTGGAGACAGCTTAACAACAAAACAGGGAATTCGGCTCTTCTGAGCAGTATCCACTGGAATTCTTTGTTTGGCATCTGCTATAAATACTTCACTTGCCTTCACCACAACCTGATGTCAGGAGCTTTCCAAGTTCCCATGCACACACCTAGGTGTGGAGTGTGTCTTTCTTCCAACAGGCAACTACAAGCACTGTGCAGAGAAATAGAGAAAAAGTGACTTTGCAGGCTGGGAAGGGATGGGAGAAAGTCTTGCACACAAGCCATCTACATAGTTTCCCACATTGAAAGAAGTGAGGCTGGTGGGAAAGAATAAAAGGAAGAAGAGAGTAAAGGGACACCACACAGTGTACCTCATCTCATGCTTTGTAGAGGAGGTTGTGGTTATAGATTATTCTCCTTTTATGAAAACCACTAATCTTTTCTTTCTTTGGTTCTTTATCATGCTCACAAAGATCAGCTTGGGCTGTTTCATCAAATTTCCGTGATGAAAAAGGCTGCCCCCGTTCAGTTCAGTCAGTTCAGTTCAGTCGCTCAGTCGTGTCCGACTCTTTGCGACCCCATGAATCACAGCACGCCAGGCCTCCCTGTCCATCACCATCTCCCGGAGTTCACTCAGACTCAGGTCCATCAAGTCGGTGATACCATCCAGCCATCTTATCCTCTGTCATTCCCTTTTCCTCCTGCCCCCAACCCCTCCCAGCATCAGAGTCTTTTCCAATGAGTCAACTCTTCGAATGAGGTGGCCAAAGTACTGGAGTTTCAGCTTTAGCATCATTCCTTCCAAAGAACACCCAGGGCTGATTTCACAAAGACCAACTTGGGCTGTTTCATCAAATTTCCATGATGAAAAAGCCTGCCTCCTGTAGGTGAATAGGAACGAAAGGAAGAAATAGAAAAAAAGGTCACTCAGTCATGTCTGACTCTTTCGGACCCCATAGACTGTAGTCCATGGACTTCTCCAGGGCAGAATACTGGAGTGGGTACCCTTTCCCTTCTCCAGGGAATCTTTCCAACCCAGGGATCAATCCCAGGTCTCCCACGTTGCAGACAGATTCTTTACCAGCTAAGCCACAAGGGAATACTAGAGTGGATACCCTATCCAATACTAGAGTGGATAGCCTTTCCATTCTCCATCAGATCTTCCCTACTCAGGAATCGAACTGAGGTCTCCTGCTGCAGGCAGATTCTTTACCAACTGAGCCATCAGGAAAGCCCAGGAAAAAAGGAGGAAAGGGCTTGCCTAATACCAGCTTCCCTGGCAAGATGAGTGCCTGTCATTGTTCTCTGCAGTATCTAGCTTTGCAGGAGAGCAGCCCCAGGGGCACCTCATCTCCTGCTCACCACACCCTAAATTAGGAAAGCCAGACTGGTCTGATCATTGAGAGCTGCATGATTCCCTGGTTGTGCAGTGTGCCCTCGGGTTGTCTGATGGCCCCTGCTATGCTCCAGGAGACACCTCAGGTGAGATGACCCAGCTGTGCCCAGGATCCAGATGTGTCTCTGGCACATATAAACCCTTATGATTAAACACTAAGGGTATTTTATTCATATGCAGGTAACATGTTTGTTCAGATGTGCATACCTGCCTTCATTATTTGCCATGTAAGCGTGTTTATAGATGCTTATATATATCCAAAAATTCACGAAGTATCCCACACAATTCACAAATCTTGATGTTCCTAACCATTAGAAAGAAAAAAATACAAACTGATAGTCTTTTACATCTTTTAAGTTACATTCTGTAAGATCTACTTTTTTTTACTCCTCTCTCCCACATTTTGTTATTTTGATGTCATATTTTACATCTTCATGTTTATCCCTTAACTGTTTATTGTAATTATGACTGATTTTACAATTTTTGCTTTTTGATCTACATACTATCTTATTTAAGTGGTTGATCCACAACATTTACTATATATTTGCCTATACTAGTGGGATTTTTCATTTCCTATAAATTCTTACTTCTTGTTGTAGCCTTTTCATTTCTACTTAGAGAAGACCCTTTAATATTTATTATTGGGTCCATTTAGTTTGATGAACTCTTTTAGCTTTTGCTTGTCTGAAAAGTTTTCTCTCTCTGCTCCCATTCTGAATGGTAACCTTACTGAGTAAACTATCCTAGGTTGTGGAGTTTTCCCTTTCATCACTTTAAATGTATTATTACACCCCCTGCTGCTGCTGCTGCTAAGTCACTTCAGTCGTGTCCGACTCTGTGTGACCCCATAGACGGCAGCCCACCAGGCTCCCCCATCCTTGGGATTCTCCAGGCAAGAATACTGGAGTGGGTTGCCATTTCCTTCTCCAGTGCACGAAAGAGAAAAGTGAAAGTGAAGTAGCTCAGTCTGTCCGACTATTAGCGACCCCATGGACTGCAACCCACCAGGCTACTCCGTCCATTGGATTTTCCAGGCAAGAGTACTGGGGTAGGGTGCCATTGCCTTCCCCGATTACACTCCCTACTGGCCTGCAAAGTTTCTGCGGAAAAAAACTGTTAGCTTTATGTGGGTTCCCTCATACATAACTGTTTTTCTCCTGCTGCCTATAGAATTCTCCCTTTATCCTTAACTTTAGTCATTTTAATTATGATACATCTTGGTGGATCTCTTTGTGTTCATTTTCTTTTTTTTAATTTTATTTATTTATTAATTGAAGGATAATTGTTTTACAGAATTTTGTTGTTTTCTTTGTTCATCTTCTTTGGAAATCTGTACTTCCTGTACCTGGAAAACTGTTTCCTTCTTCAGGATCAATAAGTTTTCAGCCATAATTTCATCAAATGCATTTCTGACCCCTTTCTTTTCTTCCTGGAACTCCTCTAATGCAAATGTTAGTACCCTTGATGTCCTAGAGGTTCCTTAGCTCCGTTTTTATTTTTTTTATTTTTGCTGTTTTGATTGGGTGATTTCCATTATTTCATTGTCCAGATCACATATGCATTCTTATGTATCACCTGGTTTACTATTAATTACTGCTAGTGTGTATTTCTTTTCAGTTATTGCATTCTTCAGCTCTTGATTAGTCTTTAAAAAAAAAAATCTTCTAGTTCATTGTTAAAATTCTGTGTTCTTCTATTCTTTGCCCAAGTTCAATTAGCATTCTTATTACTAATGTTCTGAATTCTTTATCTGGTAAATTATTATCTTTATTTCTTTAGGTGTTCTTCCTGGGGTAGGGGAGAGGGCAGTCCTTGTTCTTTTGTTTGAAACATATTCCTCTGTCTTTTCAGTTTATTTAATTTTTTTTCTGTCTCTGTGAAATGTGAAACAGTTACCTATCCTGATCTTGAAGGGATGTCTTTGTGTGTGAGCATCCCTATGAAGTCTGCATATCCATTGTGCCTTTGTTGAGGGAACTAGATCTGAAATGAATATGGTCACATCTTCCCCTGCAATAGCTGGGGATTCCCATGTCGCCTTGGTGGGAGATGTAGCTAGAGATTCAGGGGCCAGAGCCAGGTGTGAAACAGGGCTCCTCCTAAGCTCAGTGGCCATCACCATCCTATCAGAGGTATGGGTGGGTCCCAAGGTGCTGGGGCAGAAGCCCTGAGGGTTGAGTCGAAGCTGGTTTTACTTCCTCCAAGTGTGTGCTCTACCCCTCCCACCTGAGCTGGTGCTGGGCAGTCCTGGCACTTCACTTCCAACTCCAAGAGTGCCAAGCAGTGGCTGCCCTCACTTCCTTCAGATGCAGCACCAGGTCCAAACAAGCTCTAGCACCAGTAGCAGCAGTACTTCCCTCAGCAACACCCTAGTGAGGAGCTGGAGCACAAATAGCTAGAGCAGGCTTTGGCAGCAGCAGGAGTGAGGGCTGGGGTGTGCACTGGAACTGTCAGGGATAACTGGCCAGAGCCTCTGGCAGTGTCAATCTGCTTCCTCCATGCAGTTCCCAGGAGTAAGTGTGTGTGCTCTTCACAAGTGAAGTCAGTTTCTTCAGCCCTCCTGCTAGTCCCACTGGTATAAGCTAGCTAAGAGGATTCATCTGCCCAGAGTCAGAACCCAGGGCTGGGGTGCCCCGTATG
This sequence comes from Oreotragus oreotragus, assembly GCA_006410675.1. Taxonomy (NCBI): domain Eukaryota; kingdom Metazoa; phylum Chordata; class Mammalia; order Artiodactyla; family Bovidae; genus Oreotragus; species Oreotragus oreotragus. Next base: position 93,941 of record SJYX01016487.1, on the reverse strand, counting down.
AACCTCTCATTCCCCGGGAAGGATCTCTAACCCCATGTAATCTGCCTCCTCTACTGGCAGGTCTCAATCTGATCACTTCTCTTCCTTTCCTACCATCTCCTCTCCTGGGAAAACCATTTCAAAATGTGAAGGAAATTGACAACATTCCTCAACACTACTCTTTACTGCCTCTTTAAAAAAAAGTATCAATTTTGGGGTTCAAACTCTGCCCCATAATGACTTAGGTTCACTTATTATTATCTTTGATTGGATTATGTTGACATTTGTACCCTTAAAATGCTGTACTTTAGCAATCAGAAAATATTATCTAAACTTCAAGGNATCTTCTAGTTCATTGTTAAAATTCTGTGTTCTTCTATTCTTTGCCCAAGTTCAATTAGCATTCTTATTACTAATGTTCTGAATTCTTTATCTGGTAAATTATTATCTTTATTTCTTTAGGTGTTCTTCCTGGGGTAGGGGAGAGGGCAGTCCTTGTTCTTTTGTTTGAAACATATTCCTCTGTCTTTTCAGTTTATTTAATTTTTTTTCTGTCTCTGTGAAATGTGAAACAGTTACCTATCCTGATCTTGAAGGGATGTCTTTGTGTGTGAGCATCCCTATGAAGTCTGCATATCCATTGTGCCTTTGTTGAGGGAACTAGATCTGAAATGAATATGGTCACATCTTCCCCTGCAATAGCTGGGGATTCCCATGTCGCCTTGGTGGGAGATGTAGCTAGAGATTCAGGGGCCAGAGCCAGGTGTGAAACAGGGCTCCTCCTAAGCTCAGTGGCCATCACCATCCTATCAGAGATATGGGTGGGTCCCAAGGTGCTGGGGCAGAAGCCCTGAGGGTTGAGTCGAAGCTGGTTTTACTTCCTCCAAGTGTGTGCTCTACCCCTCCCACCTGAGCTGGTGCTGGGCAGTCCTGGCACTTCACTTCCAACTCCAAGAGTGCCAAGCAGTGGCTGCCCTCACTTCCTTCAGATGCAGCACCAGGTCCAAACAAGCTCTAGCACCAGTAGCAGCAGTACTTCCCTCAGCAACACCCTAGTGAGGAGCTGGAGCACAAATAGCTAGAGCAGGCTTTGGCAGCAGCAGGAGTGAGGGCTGGGGTGTGCACTGGAACTGTCAGGGATAACTGGCCAGAGCCTCTGGCAGTGTCAATCTGCTTCCTCCATGCAGTTCCCAGGAGTAAGTGTGTGTGCTCTTCACAAGTGAAGTCAGTTTCTTCAGCCCTCCTGCTAGTCCCACTGGTATAAGCTAGCTAAGAGGATTCATCTGCCCAGAGTCAGAACCCAGGGCTGGGGTGCCCCGTATGAACCTCTCATTCCCCGGGAAGGATCTCTAAGCCCATGTAATCTGCCTCCTCTACTGGCAGGTCTCAATCTGATCACTTCTCTTCCTTTCCTACCATCTCCTCTCCTGGGAAAACCATTTCAAAATGTGAAGGAAATTGACAACATTCCTCAACACTACTCTTTACTGCCTCTTTAAAAAAAAGTATCAATTTTGGGGTTCAAACTCTGCCCCATAATGACTTAGGTTCACTTATTATTATCTTTGATTGGATTATGTTGACATTTGTACCCTTAAAATGCTGTACTTTAGCAATCAGAAAATATTATCTAAACTTCAAGGCTTGAGCAAGGAATTAAAATTTAACAACTTTGCATAGTAGGGCGGGGAATGAACACTAAGTTTACTTGAAAAAATATAGGGTAAAAAAATGTTTTCTTAAATATTTTCTTATTCTTAAAATTTATTTTCTGTCAGGCTCAAACAGAAAACCCAAGCAGACGTTAAGTCATTTGGGATAAGAATATAGTGATTGCTATTCACTGGTGGTTGATTTTAAAGGATTACAATAAGTAGTTGGTTGAACACTGAATTTATCTCCAGTGAAACAATAAAAATAAGTGCTGTTCTATTAACATTTTTGTGCTTTTGTGAGAAACATTTCTCTTGAGAGACAAAAAACAAAATAATTAAAGCTACAAATATACCCCACAGTGATTGGTGAAATATTTTATCCTCTCAGACCAGGCTCAAGAATCTGGCTGGTTAGAAACTATCTTCCTTGCTGTCTGGAGGCACCTGTTGTGAATACTGAATGAATGTTGGTGTCCTTTGAAATAAGTTCTCTCTCTTTATCAGCACTAGAGAAAAAAAGGAAAAACTACCAGGTTATTCATTATTTTGGTGATTACTTATTGTAGATGATCAAATATTGCTTTTATTTTGTTAGTGCTACTTTTACATAAAAGTTATTAAGGGAGGAACTCCTTTCCCTTCCAAGTGCCTATTAATCTCCTCTTCTTAAGTATATCTAATTTTTTCATTATCTGCACACAGCAAGAAAGAGAATGATAAGGAAATGCAGGGTTAAAGTATCTGAAGTCAGCTCTAAAAATCATGGTTCCAGATGTAACAACTGTGTAGATTCCAAAAGCAATAGTGAAGTTAGTCATTCAAATTGTATTTATTACAAGTCAATCACTTTTTGGCTGGCTTATATTTCTCAAACTGCCTTAATAAGCATAATGATATACAACATGACTATTCTACTTCTTTGAAATTTTTATTTTTACAATATTGCAGAATTATCTCTGCCTCTTCCCTCTGGTCATGACCCATTTAAATATACTTGTATATTATGGGAAATTTTCTCCTGGAAAAATGCTGTATTTAAAGTTACAGTGTCAGTTTAAAACCTGAATCATCAGGGGGGAAAAGTCAAAACATTCCCCTTCACTCCAGCAAACACGAATTTAGCTTTTCTTTGCTGAAGGGTACCTCTCATGTTTGTGCTTATTCTGGGTTCTGTAAAGTTTGGGATTATGTATAATGGAGAACTAGAAAACCACTGGTGAATGTCATATATCTCCAAAGCTTTCAGAACATTGAGTTGCCCTGGAAAAAGTTCCTACCATTCCAATTCCCATGTTGGGAGTAGAAAGTCAAGATCACCCAGTCTCAGCTCTTCCTGTACAACCACTATGTGGTCCAATGAAATACCTCATTGGATAAATCCAAAAGGAGCACCATGACCCTCCCTGGTTTAGACAGGAGGATGTGCAAAGGATGGCTTTCAGTGGACTTCTAATTGGCCAATAGTTGATTGATGAATTTAAAAACTTAGTTTAAAGCCAAGAATCATAAAGAAAAGAATATTTAACCTCAAACATTTTCAGCTCAGTTCAGTCACTCAGTTGTGTCTGACTCTTTGCGACCCCATGAATTGCAGTATGCCAGACCTCCCTGTCAAACATTTTATTTTAACCTAAAACATAAAAATATACATTCATCCATATTTTAAAGTCAGGTCAAGGTCTTTTAATAAAAGCCTATCGATTAGAAAACTAATCATTATTCTCACATTAAGCAGATCCAAAATGCGTCACTTATGGTAGCATCAGTTTTGATATTTTTAAAGTGGAACAAAAATCTAAACATACTTGTAAGTATATTGAGTAATCCAACATTTTTAGGATTTTACCCCCCTCCAGTCTTTTACAGTTGTCTCATCCAGGCTTTGTTGAATAAAATTCTCCTATTCAGCAATTTCACTTTTTTTAGATTTTCCAAAGCATATATTTGGTTGTCACAAAAATACAACTCTTTCACACTCAGTTAAATGATTTTAGCCACTTATAGAATATTTTACTAAATTACACAATTGCAATAGAAAGTGCAACTGAATAAACTGGGAATAATCATTAAGTGACTCAGCAAACAACCAACTCAGTCAGGGGAAACAGGGGTGCACATGTATAATAAAGAGCAGAGCACTTGCTCAAGTGTTTGTTAGGTCATAACTCAGTGCATCTCACAAAAGGAGCAGAGAATGTCTGATAATCTGGTGACTTTTCCACCATGCCATATGGTGTTTGACATCTTAGTTCCCCAAACAGGGCTCAAACCTGTATCCCTGCATTCAAAGTGCAGAATCTTAAACACTGGACTGCCAAGGAAGTCCCCCTAGTGACTTTTTAAAGTGGAAACTGTTTAAAAGAGTTTCTATTATAGGTGAAATATATCTCCTATAGATAAAAAATAGTATATATATATAGCTTCTACTATTGTTCAGACTCAATGTATGAAATCATTGGTCATTTTCAGCAGGTCATCAAGAGCCTCACATTTGGGAATGTTCTACCCAGTGAGTTAGACTGACCCTCTCCAATGTCACTAGAATATCAGCCCATGTTCCGTGGAATATTTATTCACCTAGATGTCCTTTCTACCCTTCCACTCCTGTAATGCCCCAGGTGTTTGGATATCAGTCATATGCAGGATTTAGTCCTGATTAGGGGGTTGAGATCATCACTCACCAGACATCCATTTTCTTCTTCACAAGTACAACTTTGGCACAAAATAGACAGTAAATTAACTAAAATTTATTTTCTCCTTTAATGTTTCAGTCAAACAGGAGATGTACTACCCTGCCCTCTGGAGGACTCAAGTGCACCCAGGGGACCTTACAATGGCCTTCTATGCTCCTGATGTCCCTGTTACCAAGGTTTTAAGCAGAACCTCTGAAAGGAAAGAAAACTGAAGAACAGGGTTGAAGTTCACTGTTCATGTTGTTTTCTATCAGAATATAACTTTTTTAAAGGACTATGTTTTTAATGATTCTGCACTTACTTTGTAATTGGTTAACACATGGCAAAGGAAAGTCTGACCTTATTTTTATTAAAATTCACTTAACACATAGAGACTTGTTATAATTGTTTCGTGTTGTTCAGTTGCTAAACTGCGCCCCACTCTTTGAGACTCCATGGACTACAGCATGCCAGGCTTTGCTGTCCTTCACCATCTCCAAGAGTTTGCTCAAACCCATGTCCATTGAGTCAATGATGCTATCCAAACAGCTCACACTCTGTTGCCCCCTTCTCCTCTTGCCCTCAATCTTTCCTAGCATCCAAGTTTTTCCCAGTGAATCAACTCTTCACATGAGATGACCAAAGAATTGGAGCTTCAGTTTCAGCATCACTCCATCCAAGGACTATTCAGGATTGATTACTTCTGGGATTGATGGGATTGATCTCCTCGCTGTCCAAGGGACTCTAGAGTTTTCTCCAGCACCGCTCTCTGAAAGCATCAATTCTTTGGCTCTCAGCCTTCTTTATGGTCCAACTCTCACATTCTTATAAGAATACAGGAAAAAATCATAGCTTTCATTATATGAACTTTGGCAGTAATGTCTCTGCTTTTTAATACGCTGTCTAGGTTTCTCACAGCTTTCCTTCCAAGGAGCAAATGTCTTTTAATTTCATGGCTGCAGTCACCATCCTCAGTGATTTTGGAGTCCAGAAAAATGAAATCAAACACCGTTTTCACTTTTTCTCCATTTATTTGCCATAAAGTGATGGCACTAGATGCCATGATCTGGTTTCTCTGCCTTTTCTCAGTCCAGCTTGAACATCTGGAAATTCACAGTTCACATACTGTTGTAGCCTGGCTTGGATAATTTTGAGCATTACTTTACTGGTGTGTGAGATCAGTGTAATTGGGCAGCAATTTGAACATTCTTTGGCATTGCCTTTCTTTGGTATTGGAATGAAAACTGACCTTTTCCAGTCCTGTGGCCACTGCTGAGTTTTTCAAATTTGCTGGCATGTTGATTGTGGCAGTTTCACAGCATAATATTTTAGGATATGAAAGAGTTCAACTGGGATTCCATCACCTCCACATGCTTTATTGACAGTGATCCTTCCTAAGACCCATTTGACTTTGCATCCCAGGATATCTGGCTCTAGGTGAGTGATCACACCATCGTGGTGATCTCGGTCATGAAGATATTTTTTGTATAGTTCTTCTGTGTATTCTTGCCACCTCTTCTTAATATCTTCTGCTTCTATGAGGTCCATACCAATTCTGTCCTTTATCGAGCACATCTTTACATGAAATGTTCCCTTGGTATCTAATTTTCTTGAAGAGATCGCTAGTCTTTCCCATTCTATTCTTTTCCCCTATTTCTTTGCATTGATTACTAAGGAAGGTTTTCTTATCTCTCCTTGCTATTCTTTGGAACTTTGCTTTCAAATGGGTTTATGTTTGCTTTTCTCCTTTGCCTTTCACTTCTCTTCTTTTCTCAGCTATTTGTAAGGCCTCCTCAGACAAACTTTTTGCCTTTTTGCATTTCTTTTTCTTGGGGATGGTCTTGATCACTGCCTCCAATACAATGTCATAAACGTCCATCCATAGTTCTTCAGGCGCTCTATCAGATCTAATTCCTTGAATCTATTTGTCACTTTCACTGTATAAACATGAAGGATTTGATTTAGTTCATACCTGAATGGTCTAGTGGTTTTCCCTACTTTCTTCAATTTAAGTCTGAATTTGTCAATAAGAACTTCATGATCTCAGACACAGTCAGCTTCCGGTCTTGTTTTTGATGACTGTATAAAGCTTCTCCACCTTTGGCTGCAAAGAATATAATCAATCTGATTTTGGTTTTGACTATTTGGTGATGTTCACGCTTAGAGTTTTCTCTTGTGTTGTTGGAAGAGAGTGTTTGCTATGACCAGTGCATTCTCTTGGCAAAACTCTGGCAGCCTTTGCTCTGCTTCATTTTGTACTCCAAGATCAAATTTGGCTTTTACTACAGGTATCTCTTGACTTCCTACTTTTGCATTCCAGTCCCATATGATGAAAAGAGATTCTTTTTTGGTGTTAGTTTTAGAAAGTCTTATAGGTCCTCATAGAACCATTCAACCTCAACTTCTTCATCATTACTGGTTGGGTCATAGACTTGGATTACTGTGATATTGAATGGTTTGTCTTGGAAATGAACAGAGATCATTATGTCGTTTTTGAGTTTGCACCCACATACTGCATTTCAGACTCTTTTGTTGACTATGTGGACTACTCTATTCCTCTAGGGATTTTTTTCCCACAGTAGTAGATATAATGGTCATCTGAATTAAATTTTCCCATGTAGTCCATTTTAGTTCACTGATTCATAAGGCTTATATGTATAGTTTTTAATAAAAAAAATTTTTAAGATAAACTATGACTAGTAAGGAAATGTTATTTCACTAGGGCTGCAATGAAATATAACCAAAGCTAACTGCAGGTGCAAGTCAACTGACTTTTTTAGTGATACTCTAAGGGCATCCAATAGAATTATTTTATTGTTTTTTTATGTAAAGTATGCTCAATAAAACTTGTTCACTTAGAACATTGTAAAAGCTAGAATCTACTGAACAGGAAAAACACAACCTTTTTACACAGCTTACTTTTAGTGAACTTTTAAAAAACTCTCATAACTATAGATGGTCTCAGATGCCAACTGACAGGTGCTTCTGAAAGGAACTGTAATTCCAGTAACTTTTGTTATGTAACTTTAACACGAGGAGGAATTTTCTCTGCTGGAATCAAGTTACTACTATATTGGTGTTTACATTTAGAGTCCTGAATGTGTTAAAGTCTAGCAGTCTTGATCATTAAACCTAAGAAGCATTATTTTACTTAAAACAATAGAGTTATTTTAGCCACCTAGTAGTCACATTTATCCAGAAAGCATCACTACTAACAAAGCTAGTGGAGGTGATGAAATCCCAGTTGAGCTATTTCAAACCTAAAAGATGATGCTGTGAAAGTGCTGCACTAAATATGCCAGCAAATTTGGAAAACTGAGCAGTGGCCACAGTTTTGGAAAAGGTCTGTTTTCTTTCCAATTTCTAAGAAAGGCAATGCAAAAAAACGTTCAAACTACCACACAACTGCACTCATCTCACACACTAGTAAAGTAATCCTCAAAATTCTGCAAACCAGGCTTCAACAGTACATGAACCATGAAATTCCAGATGTTCAAATTGGTTTTAGAAAAGGCAGAGAAGCCAGTGATCAAATTGCCAACATTTGCTGGATCATCAAAAAAGCAAGAGAGTTCCAGAAAGACATCTGTTTCTGCTTATTGACTATGCCAAAGCCTTTGACTGTGTGGATCACAACAAACTGTGGGAAATTCCTCAAGAGATGGGAATACCAGACCAGCTGACCTGCCTACTGAGAAATCTATATGCAGGTCAGGAAGCAACAGTTAGAACTGGACATGGAACAACAGACTGGTTCCAAATCGGGAAAGGGGTATGACAAGGCTGTATATTGTCACCCTGCTTATTTAACTTACATGCAGACTACATCATGAGAAACGCTGAGCTGGATAAAGCACAAGCTGGAATCAAGATTGCCAGGAGAAATATCAATAACCTCGGATATGCAGATGACACCACTGTTACAGTGGAAAGCCAAGAAAAACTAAAGAGCCTCTTGATAAAAGTTAAAGACAAGAGTGAGAAAGTTGGCTTAAAGCTCAACATTCAGAAAATGAAGATCATGGCATCTGGTCCCATCACTTCATGGCAAATAGATGGGGAAACAGTGGTTCCAAACTGGCCTTCACCTCCACATGGCCTTCTCCTCTGTGTCTCCTCTTTTTCTTATAAGAACACTTCTCACTGAATTAGGACTCAGTTGGATAACGGGCTTTCCAGGTGGCACAGTGGTAAAGAATTCACCTGCCAATGCAGGAGACATAAAACCTAGGTTTGACCCCTGGGTCGGGAAGATCCCCTAGGGTAGGAAATGACAACCTGCTCCAGTATTCTTGGCTGGAAAATTCCATGGATAGAGGAGCCTAGTAGGCTCCATGGAGTCACAAAGAGTAAGATAGGATTGAGTACACACACACTTGGATAATCCTGGATGATCTCACTTTAAGAAAACTTAATTACATCTACCAAGACTCTTTTCTCCAAATAAGGTCATATTCACAGTTTTGGGGTAGACATATCTTTTGGAAGGCTATCATTAAATCCACTACAAATATTAAGTGAAAATTTATCTTGGTGAAATTACAGTTGTCCAGAAACTGGGCCATCATCAGTCATTTCTTCCTCAGGCCCTTTCCAACTTCCTACTTGATCACTCATCTCCAATATAATCAACAAAGAGGTCCAGGCAATCTTACCCCAAAGAGATCTCAGCCCATCTTTTTAATTCCTCCCTCCCCTGCCATGGCTATTCTCTTAGTTAAGTGAGGAAGCAGGGACTGAACCAAAATACTTTGTTTGAAATCCTAACTTTGCCACCTATTAGCTGTGTGACCTTGGGCAAGTTACTCAGCCTCAGTGTTCATTAGTTTCCAATGCATAATTTGGCATAATAAGGTTATAATAATTAAAGGAATTAATATATGTAAAGTTCTTGGAACATCTGGCACATAGTAGCTATTCATGAATGCTAGCTGCTATTCTAATTCTATTGTAAAGTCTAAAAAATTTAAATAAAATTTTAAATGAAAAGCCTAATCCTGGCCATTTTTCTTTTAAATTCACTATATTGCCAACTTTAAATTCCAAACATACGTTTAATAAGAAATAACAAAACATAAATATTGATATGACCCTTTAGAGAAAAAAAAAACACCAAAATCATTTTCAGAATTCAAAAACTGCAGCAGTATTAACTGCTGTGTTTTTGCTTGAAGACTATAATGTAAACTAACAATTCAAGTTTCCAAATGGAATGAGGTGAAAAAAGAAGTTAAGAAGATGAAAACCATATTTTCTTCTTAAACTATTATATGTCTCAGTATTAACAAATATGAACTTAAAAACAATAGTGTTTATTTTTCTATTGTGTCTTTTATACATGAAACCCAAAGAAAAGAACAATATTCTATCAATGCCACAAAGGATAGGAATAAAAAAGAATACTAATTAGTTGAGAGTAATCCTTCTGAAAAAATAGTTCTTAGGTGAAAAATTAGGGACTTTGAGAGATGCAGTAATGCTCTTCTAAGCCCCTGGAAGCTGTATTTTTTTAAATGAGAAAGGAAGAAAAGAAGGGAGGAAGATATGGAGAGGGAAAGGGGAGAGCTGACTGAGCATACAGAGTTTTTCTCTAAAGAATCATCCATTAGCAAATCTTGCCATTTCTTCTTCCTGAATATTTCCTGAATCCTTCCACTTTTCTGTGCACCCACTGCTATGGTTCTGGCTCTGAGCCTTCCCTCTCCTCTCTACTAAACAACTCCCAAAGAAATCATCCTAAAATGTTAAATTGTTGATCTCATTTCTCTGTTTAAAACATTCCGTTAACGAACTGTACTTGGGTCTGCTCACCTGAGTACAGTAAAGTCGATCTACTGACACTGGATTGTGGTGAAGGAAAGCCCAGCATTTATTTCAGTGAAGGAAAGCCCAGCATTAGGTGCCAGCAAAGGTCCGTCTAGTCAAAACTGTGGCTTTTTCCAGTAGTCATGTATGGATGTGAGAGTTGGACCATAAAGAAGGCTGAGCACCAAAGAACTGATGNCTGACACTGGATTGTGGTGAAGGAAAGCCCAGCATTTATTTCAGTGAAGGAAAGCCCAGCATTAGGTGCCAGCAAAGGTCCGTCTAGTCAAAACTGTGGCTTTTTCCAGTAGTCATGTATGGATGTGAGAGTTGGACCATAAAGAAGGCTGAGCACCAAAGAACTGATGCTTTCGAACTATGATGCTAGAGAAGACTCTTGTGAGTCCCTTGGACAGCAAGGAGATCAAACCAGTCAATATTAAAGGAAATCAACCCTGAATATTCAGTGCAAGGACTGATGCTGAAGCTGGAGATCCAATACTTTGACCACCCGATGAGAAGAGCCGATTCATTGGATAAGATCCTGATGCTGGGAAAGATTGAGGGCAAAAGGAGAAGGTGACAACAGAGGATGAGATGGTTGGCTGGCATCACTGACTCAATGGACATGAGTTTGAGCAAACTCCAGGAAATAGTGAAAGACAGGGAAGTTTGGCACGCTGCAGTCCAAGAGGTTCTCAAAGAGCTGGAGACAGCTTAACAACAAAACAGGGAATTCGGCTCTTCTGAGCAGTATCCACTGGAATTCTTTGTTTGGCATCTGCTATAAATACTTCACTTGCCTTCACCACAACCTGATGTCAGGAGCTTTCCAAGTTCCCATGCACACACCTAGGTGTGGAGTGTGTCTTTCTTCCAACAGGCAACTACAAGCACTGTGCAGAGAAATAGAGAAAAAGTGACTTTGCAGGCTGGGAAGGGATGGGAGAAAGTCTAACACACAAGCCATCTACATAGTTTCCCACATTGAAAGAAGCAAGGCTGGTGGGAAAGAATAAAAGGAAGAAGAGAGTAAAGGGACACCACACAGTGTACCTCATCTCATGCTTTGTAGAGGAGGTTGTGGTTATAGATTATTCTCCTTTTATGAAAACCACTAATCTTTTCTTTCTTTGGTTCTTTATCATGCTCACAAAGATCAGCTTGGGCTGTTTCATCAAATTTCCGTGATGAAAAAGGCTGCCCCCGTTCAGTTCAGTCAGTTCAGTTCAGTCGCTCAGTCGTGTCCGACTCTTTGCGACCCCATGAATCACAGCACGCCAGGCCTCCCTGTCCATCACCATCTCCCGGAGTTCACTCAGACTCAGGTCCATCAAGTCGGTGATACCATCCAGCCATCTTATCCTCTGTCATTCCCTTTTCCTCCTGCCCCCAACCCCTCCCAGCATCAGAGTCTTTTCCAATGAGTCAACTCTTCGAATGAGGTGGCCAAAGTACTGGAGTTTCAGCTTTAGCATCATTCCTTCCAAAGAACACCCAGGGCTGATTTCACAAAGACCAACTTGGGCTGTTTCATCAAATTTCCATGATGAAAAAGCCTGCCCCCTGTAGGTGAATAGGAACGAAAGGAAGAAATAGAAAAAAAGGTCACTCAGTCATGTCTGACTCTTTCGGACCCCATAGACTGTAGTCCATGGACTTCTCCAGGGCAGAATACTGGAGTGGGTACCCTTTCCCTTCTCCAGGGAATCTTTCCAACCCAGGGATCAATCCCAGGTCTCCCACGTTGCAGACAGATTCTTTACCAGCTAAGCCACAAGGGAATACTAGAGTGGATACCCTATCCAATACTAGAGTGGATAGCCTTTCCATTCTCCAGCAGATCTTCCCTACTCAGGAATCGAACTGAGGTCTCCTGCTGCAGGCAGATTCTTTACCAACTGAGCCATCAGGAAAGCCCAGGAAAAAAGGAGGAAAGGGCTTGCCTAATACCAGCTTCCCTGGCAAGATGAGTGCCTGTCATTGTTCTCTGCAGTATCTAGCTTTGCAGGAGAGCAGCCCCAGGGGCACCTCATCTCCTGCTCACCACACCCTAAATTAGGAAAGCCAGACTGGTCTGATCATTGAGAGCTGCATGATTCCCTGGTTGTGCAGTGTGCCCTCGGGTTGTCTGATGGCCCCTGCTATGCTCCAGGAGACACCTCAGGTGAGATGACCCAGCTGTGCCCAGGATCCAGATGTGTCTCTGGCACATATAAACCCTTATGATTAAACACTAAGGGTATTTTATTCATATGCAGGTAACATGTTTGTTCAGATGTGCATACCTGCCTTCATTATTTGCCATGTAAGCGTGTTTATAGATGCTTATATATATCCAAAAATTCACGAAGTATCCCACACAATTCACAAATCTTGATGTTCCTAACCATTAGAAAGAAAAAAATACAAACTGATAGTCTTTTACATCTTTTAAGTTACATTCTGTAAGATCTACTTTTTTTTACTCCTCTCTCCCACATTTTGTTATTTTGATGTCATATTTTACATCTTCATGTTTATCCCTTAACTGTTTATTGTAATTATGACTGATTTTACAATTTTTGCTTTTTGATCTACATACTATCTTATTTAAGTGGTTGATCCACAACATTTACTATATATTTGCCTATACTAGTGGGATTTTTCATTTCCTATAAATTCTTACTTCTTGTTGTAGCCTTTTCATTTCTACTTAGAGAAGACCCTTTAATACTTATTATTGGGTCCATTTAGTTTGATGAACTCTTTTAGCTTTTGCTTGTCTGAAAAGTTTTCTCTCTCTGCTCCCATTCTGAATGGTAACCTTACTGAGTAAACTATCCTAGGTTGTGGAGTTTTCCCTTTCATCACTTTAAATGTATTATTACACCCCCTGCTGCTGCTGCTGCTAAGTCACTTCAGTCGTGTCCGACTCTGTGTGACCCCATAGACGGCAGCCCACCAGGCTCCCCCATCCTTGGGATTCTCCAGGCAAGAATACTGGAGTGGGTTGCCATTTCCTTCTCCAGTGCACGAAAGAGAAAAGTGAAAGTGAAGTAGCTCAGTCTGTCCGACTATTAGCGACCCCATGGACTGCAACCCACCAGGCTACTCCGTCCATTGGATTTTCCAGGCAAGAGTACTGGGGTAGGGTGCCATTGCCTTCCCCGATTACACTCCCTACTGGCCTGCAAAGTTTCTGCGGAAAAAAACTGTTAGCTTTATGTGGGTTCCCTCATACATAACTGTTTTTCTCCTGCTGCCTATAGAATTCTCCCTTTATCCTTAACTTTAGTCATTTTAATTATGATACATCTTGGTG
>SJYX01016487.1:63714-79961 GCA_006410675.1 Oreotragus oreotragus | reverse complement strand
AGGGTGGGATGATTTGGGAGAATGGCATTGAAACATGTATAATATCATGTAAGAAACCAATAGCCAGTCCAGGTTCGATGCAGGATACAGGATGCTTGGGGATGGTGCACTAGGATGACCCAGAGTGATGGTATGGTGAGGGAGGTGGGAGGGGAGTCCAGGATTGGGAACACATGTACACTTGTGGCGGCTTCATGTTGATGTATGGCAAAACCAATACAATATTGTAAAGTAATTCAGTTCAGTTCAGTTTAGTCGCTCAGTCATGTCCGACTCTTTGCAACCCCATGAATTGCAGCATGCCAGGCCTCCCTGTCCATCACCAACCCCCGGAGTTCACTCAGACTCACATCCATCAAGTCAGTGATGCCATCCAGCCATCTCATCCTCTGTCGTCCCCTTCTCCTCCTGCCCCCAATCCCTCCCAGCATCAGAGTCTCTTCCAATGAGTCAACTCTTCACATGAGATGGCCAAAGTACTGAAGTTTCAGCTTTAGCATCATTCCTTCCAAAGAAATCCCAAGGCTGATCTCCTTCAGAATGGACTGGTTGGATCTCTTTTAGCCTCCAATTAAAATAAATAAATTTTAATTTTAAAAAAATAAATAAAATTCAGAAACATTACTTTGCTAACAAAGGTCTGGCTAGTCAAGGCTATGGTTTTTCCAGTAGTCATATATGGATGTGAGAGTTGGACTATAAAGAAAGCTGAGCTCCAAAGAATTGATGCTTTTGAACTGTGGTGTTGGAGATGATTCTTGAGAGTCCCTTGGACTGCAAGGAGATCAAACCAGTCCATTCTAAAGGAGATTGGACCTGAGTGTTCATTGGAAGGACTGATGTTGAAGCTGAATCTCTAATACTTTGGCCACCTGATGTGAAGAGCTTACTCAATTGAAAAGACCCTAATGCTGGGAAAGATTGAAGGCAGGAGAAGAAGAGGACGACAGAAGATAAGATGATTGGATGGCCTCACCAACTCAATGAGGATGAGCTTGGTAAACTCAGGGAGTTGGTGAAGGACAAGGAGGCCTGGCCTTCTGCAGTCCATGGGGTCTCAAAGAGTCGTATACAACTGAGCAACTGGACTGAACTGAATTGAATCACATGTATAGCTATATTTTAAAATCAGGAAGATGTGGGGTGGGAGGTGGGAGGGGGGTTCATGTTTGGGAGTTCGTGTAAAAAAATAAATAAATACAAAAAAAAAAAATCAAAGCACTATTATTTTCATTCAAAAAAACTTTATTTCCAAGAAAATATTGCTATAATTATGTGAAATAGCATTCCATGTTGTCTTCTATAATTTTATGTTTTATGCCTTATATTTAGGTCTTTAAACTACTTTGAATTTATTTTTTATATAGTGTGAAGGACTGTTCTAATGTCATTGATTTACATGTGCCTGCTCAGCTTTCCCAGTACCACTTGTTGAGCAGATTGTCTTTTCTCCATTTTATATTCTTGCCTTTTCTGTCATAGATGAATTTACCAAAAGTACATGGGTTTATTTCTGGGATTTTTGTTACACTGATCTATGTATCTGTTTTTGTGCCAATACCATCCTACTGTGATAACTGTAACTTTCTAGAATAGTCTGAAGTCTGGAGAAGTTATGCCTCCAATTTTGTTCTTTTTCCTCAGAATTATTTTACTAATTCTGAGTCATTCATGATCCCATATGAAGTTTAGGATTATTGTTCTAGGTCTGTGAAAAATGTCATGAGTATTTTGACACAGATTGCATTAAATCTGTAGATTGCTTTGGGCAGTATGACCGTTTTAATTATATTAATTCTTCCAGTCCCCAAGTATAGGGTATCTTTCCATTAGTTTGAATTATCTTCAATTTTCTTAATTAATATTTCATCACTTTCAAAATATAGGTCTTTCACCTCCTTGCTTTATTCCTAGGTCTTTTTTTAATGTGACTTTTAAAAGGATTTTTTTTCAAAGCTTCTCCATATTGTTAGTGTACAGAAATGTAACAGATTTATGTATATTAACCTTAGATCCTCCAATCTTAATTCATGTATCATTTCTAATAGTGTTGGGGCTTTCTATATAGAGTATCATGTCATCTGCAAATAGTGACACTTTTACCACTTCTTTTCCAATTAGGATAATTTTTATTTCCTTTTCTTGTCTGATTGGAGTAGACAGGACTTTCAAACCTATGTTAAATAGAAGGAGTGAGAGTGAGCATCCTTGTCTTGTTCTTGAATTTAGAGGAAAGACTTTCAGCTTTTCACTGTTGAGTACAAACAACTATGTATGAGCTATAAGGACATATTGAACAACATAAGGAATACAGCCAATATTTTATAATAACTTTAAATGAAGTATAATCTATAAAAATATTGAATCACTTTGTTGTACAATTGTAACAATATAATATTATAGATCAACTATTTGTGTGTGTGTGAAGTCACATTAGTTGTATCTGACTCTTTGCAACCCTATGGACAGTAGATCTCCAAGCTCTTCTGTCCATGGAGAATCTTGCCTGGAATTCTCCAGGTAAGAATATTGGAGTGGGTTACCATTTCCTTCTCCAAGATCAACTCTACCTCAATTTTTAAAAGGAACATATGGATTTCCCTGGTGGTTCAGTGGTTGAGAGTCCACGTTCCAGTGTGGGGAATGTGAGTTCAATGCCAGGTCAGAGAACTGGAATCCCACAAGCAGCTGGGCAGCTGGGGCTTCATGTCTTGGCCAAAGGGCCTGGACACTGCAAGTACTGAGCCTGTGAGCTCTGGAGCCTATGCTCAGACATCTGTGCACTGCAGCTGGAGAGGCCCACACATCATGGCAATAAGCCAGTGCAACCAACATTTTTTAAAAAGGAATATAATGCAAGTAAAAAAAGATTCTTTCTTTTCTCTGTGTAGCTCATCAGACTATTTGTCTCTATACTTATATTTGTGTTTTTAAATGAAACAATAAGTTTATTAATTGAGCATACTACATACAATCTTATAAAGAAATTGTAATTCACCTTATTGGAAGAAATAATTTTTTTAAATGGTGAGACCAACTAAATGCAGCAGCTGTTTTCCCCAAAACTGAAAAACATCAGGCTTTTTCAACTCAGTGAAGTATTTGTGGGGTTTTTTTTTATGCCAATCCAATTCAATTTATTTCACTGAAGTAAGGAATAACTATGAACAGAAACTTCTGTATAATACACCTCTAGAAGTAAGAGTCAAGTTTGTTCTGGTAATTGATGTAGAAACATGGACATCTCTTAAACTATACATCTCCTCAGTAGAAATAAACCCCACTTGATTTTTCCAAAGATTTCAAGCTCCAGTATAATTTAAACATATATTTAACTAAAGAGAAAGACACAAAGTAGGCCTTATCTTTGATAAACAGGAGTCTTTGATAAACAGGAGAAAACAATGCATTTTATAAAACTAAATTTGTAAAAAAATCAAAAAGATTTTCCACTTGGTTGTTGAAGAATATTTTTAATAAAATTCAGCTTTATTTCATTAATAATGTAGTGCTTGCCCATGGTTGGGTGAAGCCCACAGAAATTTTCACCAATCAGATCCCTAGACAGAAAGAGGATATTCCTACAGGCTTTTGTCATTAGAGAAAAAAAATTTTAATGTCATTATCCAGATGCAGGACTGAAGCTTGTTTTATATAATAGAATTAGTAAATTACAGTACATGCCAACAAGTGAACTGTAGTTTGGACCTATTTATTAAAACAAGATCTCTTCTTTGCTCACAGCTCTTTTTTTTTTTTTTTTTAGAAAGAGGATATTCCTACAGGCTTTTGTCATTAGAGAAAAAAAATTTTAATGTCATTATCCAGATGCAGGACTGAAGCTTGTTTTATATAATAGAATTAGTAAATTACAGTACATGCCAACAAGTGAACTGTAGTTTGGACCTATTTATTAAAACAAGATCTCTTCTTTGCTCACAGCTCTTTTTTTTTTTTTTTTCCCCTTTCTTCCTTGTCGATGTTTGTTTCTGGTTTTGAGAACTCAGGGATGAATTTATTTCCTGTTATGGATCAAGAAGTGGAGGGGGGTGGGGAACAGTCCTGCAGTCAGTGAGCATGACTACTTAAAGAACAGTTGGAAGTGTGAGGATGAAGTCCCAGAAGGTAAATTGAGAGCAGCTGGTGAGGGCAGCCGTATGACCCAGCGGAAGGGCATCTCACAAACATGTGAGCCCCTTATGGAAGCTCTTCTTGATTTCAGCCTAACCCTCCCTCTAGTCAGTGCCTTCACCTCACATATTTATTTCCAGGGCCCACAAGCCAGAAAAATATGAAAAAGGTAAAATTTTATGAAATTACCTTTTCTGTGATAAAAGGGGGGAAATAGCCCAGACATGCCTTATATTGCTGCTTGTCACCTTGGAAACAATGAGCGTGGGAATTGCCCTCACCACATTCACTGGCACACCCACAATCTATCAGAAGTCACAGTGCTTTACTTAAATCAATAAATCCTGGCTGAGATATGCTCTTTGTAAAAGTTTCCAGGGAGTAACAAAGAAGTTCTTCTGTATAAGCTAAGGATTTTTCATAGGCTTAGAACACAAGTTGTTTTGTTTTTGTTTGTTTGTTTTTTTCTCAGCACAACAGTATTTTTTGCCTCCTATCCTAAGTACAATAGCCTCTGGCTCTGGTCAAAAACAGTATGAAACCTGCATGGCCCTGTTACTGCTCCCACAGTGCTTCATGGTAGGGGAGTCCCCCCGAACTGCCTGCCCATTAAAGGGGCACCAAGGAGCCGCAGGACAGGGCCAGTTCTGCATGATTTCTCTGTCCAGCTGCCTCTAACAACATGTCTCTTCAAAAAGTTTCCCAAGATACTGTGTGGACCTTTATAAGCTACTGCAAAGTGGCTTCCTTGGCCTTTCAATAGAAACTCCTCCTGTTCCAAAATTAAATTGATCTTAGATAGGCCAGAACAAAGGGCAAGTGCACCATTTAGTTGTCAGAGGATCTGACAAGTGCAGATTATTTTTATTCCTTGGACATGTTCTGTTTTTCTACATTAAAGCCAGCTTCACAGTTCTATAGATGACAGAGATGAAAAGAACTTATTAAATTGTCAAATATGTCCACTCTAAATGTAGCAGAAATATCTGAATTATGTACTTGTGATCATTTGGCTTATCATTTAGCAAGTAAGCAGATTCTCTCACCTCCTACATCAGCACAAATATTCTTTATTAATATACATCCAGATCTCTTTTGCATTTGCATTTGAACTTTAGGAATGCTGGCCTTTTTCTTTTTTTAACATAACATGCATTAATTAAAATTTTATATGTATCTGGCTAGGATTTTCTACATCAGACCAGATAGAATCTCATGGTGAAGAAGGGGGAAATTAAACAACTGATGAATCCTCAAGAAGAACCATTTTAGTCATATGATGTATTTTTATGTGCATATATTATATGTAACTTTCCTTCTTCAGAATGCTAGCTTTGCTGATAACTTGATCTAAACACATTTACATAAATCCCTCATACACAAATCAAAGAATATCTCATCATCTTGTGTAAAAAGAGGGTGCTATGGAGCAGGCTGTCAGCAATCTCTCCAGGTCAGAAACTCAACATCTCAAGAGAATTTTCCATGAAAACAACTTGAAACTAACTCTATAAACCATAAAAACTTGGAGTTTATTTAACCATGCTAGCTTTGCATGCTATTTCTAAATTGTATTACAAGCGTTAGATTGTTAGTCACTTAGTCCTGTCTGACTGTTTCTGATCCCATGGACTGTAGCCCTCCAAGCTCCTCTGTCCATGGAATTCTCCAGGCAAGAATACTGGAGTGGGTTGCCATTTCCTTCTGCATGGGATCCTCCTCGGGGAAGGCAATGGCACCCCACCCCAGTACTCTTGCCTGGAAAATCCCATAGACAGAGGAGCCTGGTGGGCTGCAGTCCNCCTCTGCCTGTTCTAAAACCAGCTTGAACATCAGGGAGTTCACGGTTCACATATTGCTGAAGCCTGGCTTGGAGAATTTTGAGCATTACTTTACTAGCGTGTGAGGTGAGTGCAATTGTGCAGTAGTTTGAGCATTCTTTGGCATTGCCTTTCTTTGGAATTGGAATGAAAACTGACCTTTTCCAGTCCTGTGGCCACTGCTGACAATAATCAGCCCCCTTTTTGTAACTCCCCTATTTCTCTTCTAGGAAGGTTTCAGGATGACTTGAAGCACTTGCCTAGAGCCACACCAGGAGATGAGAATGTCTAAGAGATGGCTTTCCTCTAAGTATGACCATAAGGGTGATGACTCATCTTTTCTAGATCCCAGATCACTGGACAAGGAATGTGGAGGCAAAGAACAAGGAAGAGAGGAGCGGCGGGAGGCAAAAGACAGCATCTCAGACTCCTTGCCTTTCATCCGCACTCTGTTATCTCTGAAGATCCCAGGTTTTACCACCAGAAACGTCTTGTCCCTTTGCTTTCTTATAAGCCAGAGGAAGTCAGAAGGTGAGGCCTGAGTCTGAGCTCTAGAACAGAACACAGGTGGTACCATAGCTGACTCTTGGACTATTTGCCTAGATGAGTATACAGCAATACCTGGGTGACACAGAAGCCCACCACTGTGAGGGGCAGGCCTCGGTGCCCTCAGGACCAAGGAATCACTTTAAAGGAAAAGGGAATGCTTTTGTTTCTGATATTTAGAAGACCCATCGTAGAAGTTTCCCATCTACGTAGATTCATCTCTGAAAAGGCTGTCGTCACTATTTGCTCACTAAAGAAGCAGAGGTGATACCGTGCCTGTTTTAACATTACCACTGTTCAGTTAGGTACCATAAATACCCCAAGAAATAAGACAGGATATTCCAATTATTTGGTCATAAGTAATGAAACGTGAAAAAAAGCATCAGAAATATATAAACTCAAAACTAGAAGACAAAATAAGGCTGTGTTTTTGAGTTAAGTGGGACATGTTTTCATCACCATGTAAATAATTCAACATCAAGAGAAGTAGCACAGCTTTTGGGTATTGAGTTTTTATTGTATGCCAAACACTATGGTAAGAGTTTTACAAGCACTCTCTCACCTGATTTTTACAACAGCCCAATGAAGCAGATACTGTTATCTCCACTTACAGATAAGGAAACAAAGGCACAGGAAGATTTGGTAACATGCTGCAAGTCACAGAGTGGCTATGAGCATAGTATTTTTCATCACAACTCTAAATGTGCACAGCAACTCAACAAAAAAATCTGATCTCTGACTTTGCTCATGTTCACCAAGAACTCAATTTATACCTTCCAGAGAGAGCTATTTTTTTAAACAGCCATCACAGGATCCAATTAAAATATAAATAAAATGCCTTGAAAACTTTCAGAATTCACAGCGCTCAAACCTGACCTTCAAGCAGCCCTTCAAAAGATTTGCTGAAATTTCACATTCAGGGAGATGCCAGGCATCTTCCCAGGGTCTCTCTAGGCCTTCGGTCTACTGGCAAGCAAACTAGTTTGAAGACCTTTTCACCCCTCAGCAGAAACAATCTTTTTACTCATCACCACACAGAATCAGAAAAGAGATCATATTTCCATGACTATGGAACAATGTGATCACACCAGCCACAGACTCTGTAAAATCCGTAAAAGGGAAAAGAGAGAAAGAACCTGTGGATGGACAGGAGGCAGCCAAGCAGCAATCATTAAAGTGCACACAACTCTGTCTTACTGATGGTGCTTGGAATTTCAACACAGTCATGATCTAGAATATCATAGCAACAATGAGTCTGGTTTTCTGATACGGCCACTCTTAAAAGCCCCTGATACATATTACATTATATTCCATAATCTTTATTCTGCAACACTTTCCTTCTTGATAAGGCCCAGATGCTGTATGCTATGTTTTAGGCACAAGTGTTAAATTTTAAACATCCCATGTGTGCATGCTCCGTTGCTCAGTTATGTCCAAATCTTTGCGACTCCATGGACTGTAGCCCACCAGGCTCCTCCATCCATGGGATTCTCCAGGCAAGTAGACTGGAGTGGGTTGCCACGCCCTCCTCCAGGGGCTCTTCCAGACTCAGGGATAAAACCGGTATCTCCTGCACTGCAGGTAGAACAACCCACAGCTGGCTTTGTCTCCATTCAAGGCATGGTTCTGCTGTACTGAGTTGTCATTGTATTTTAGGGAGCCCTACTCTTCGGTAAAGAACTTGCCTGCAATGCAGGAGACCCAGGTTTGATTCTGGGGTCAGGAAGATCTCCTGGAGAAGCAAATGGCAACCTCCACCAGTATTCTTGCCTGGAGAACCCCAGGGACAGAGGAGCCTGGCGGGCTACAGTCCATGGGGTTGTGAGAGTTGGACATGACTTAGAGACTAAACACCAGCACCCTTCTTCGGTGCAGTCGGCAGATCAGCTGTGTTCCTTGCCTGAGAGCCTGCGAAACATCCAGAATCTCAGATCCTCATCTGGACCCACTGAATCCAAGTTTTCATTTTTAACATAGTCTCTGTTGGATTTATCCACACACTGAAGACTGAGACATGCCTCCCCAGAAAGCCCAATTTAGTTAATGTGTGGATTAGGACTCTACATCTTAAATAAGTACCCTGACTGGACATGGAACAACAGACTGGTTCCAGATAGGAAAAGGAGTCCGTCAAGGCTGTATGTTGTCACCCTGCTTATTTAACTTCTATGCAGAGTACATCATGAGAAACGCTGGACTGGAAGAAACACAAGCTGGAATCAAGATTGCTAGGAGAAATATCAATACCTCAGATATGCAGATGACACTATCCTTATGGCAGAAAGTGAAGAGGAGCTAAAAAGCCTCTGATAAAAGTGAAAGAAGAGAGC
The DNA here is from genome assembly GCA_006410675.1 of Oreotragus oreotragus. Taxonomy (NCBI): domain Eukaryota; kingdom Metazoa; phylum Chordata; class Mammalia; order Artiodactyla; family Bovidae; genus Oreotragus; species Oreotragus oreotragus. Next base: position 71,134 of record SJYX01016487.1, on the reverse strand, counting down.
GAAAAAGTTGGCTTAAAGCTCAACATTCAGAAAACGAAGATCATGGCATCCGGTCCCATCACTTCATGGGAAATAGATGGGGAAACAGTGGAAACAGTGTCAGACTTTATTTTTTGGGGCTCCAAAATCACTGCAGATGGTGACTGCAGCCATGAAATTAAAAGACGCTTACTCCTTGGAAGAAAAGTTATGACCAACCTGGATAGTATATTCAAAAGCAGAGACATTACTTTGCCGACTAAGGTCCGCCTAGTCAAGGCTATGGTTTTTCCTGTGGTCATGTATGGATGTGAAAGTTGGACTGTGAAGAAGGCTGAGCGCTGAAGAATTGATGCTTTTGAACTGTGGTGTTGGAGAAGACTCTTGAGAGTCCCTTGGGCTGCAAGGAGATCCAACCAGTCCATTCTGAAGGAGATCAACCCTGGGATTTCTTTGGAAGGAATGATGCTAAAACTGAAACTCCAGTACTTTGGCCACCTCATGCGAAGAGTTGACTCATTGGAAAAGACTCTGATGCTGGGAGGGATTGGGGGCAGGAGGAGAAGGGGACAACCGAGGATGAGATGGCTGGATGGCATCATGGACTCGATGGACGTGAGTCTGAGTGAACTCCGGGAGATGGTGATGAACAGGGAGGCCTGGCGTGATGCAATTCATGGGCTCTCAAAGAGTCGGACACTACTGAGTGACTGAACTGAACTGAACTGAAATCTCAGGAATCTCCTTAAGTAGGTGTTGTCTACCACTGATCAGCAGCCTTATGATTCCCAGAAGTCTTTTCCCCTCAACTCATTTAGTTGTGATGTAGTGGCCTCTTCCAAGAGAGTATCAGAATTTTCAAGCTTTGGAAGGATATAACATTTATCTAAACTGATTCTATCCCAGCTTCCCTGGTGGTTCAATTGCTAAAGAATCTGCCTGCAATGCAGGAGACCCAGGTCAATCTCTGGTTCATGAGGTTGCAAAGAGTCAGACACGACTGAGTGATTAACATATTTGTCAGTCAAGATAAGTATTTATCAGAGTGTCTTCCTGGAAACAGAAGTTCTGAGGGATATTCATAGCTACCCACACAACATGATCGGGGGAAAGTTCAGTGGTCAAACAGAAATTCCTGAGCTAAGCAAAGATAAGTAGGTTTTTGTTATGAGAGTCACTAACTCATCTTGTGAATGTTTAAAAATGGAATATGGAATTCAGGATTTTCCAAGATATTTTTTTTGGGGGGGTAAAATTTTCCCATGAAAAAGCATTCTGTGGTTACATTTTTTGGGAAAAGACTAGTCTAGAAAAAGAAAAAGTTGTTTTAAAGTGTAACCAAAGTACCATGACTATAATTCATGACAACAATGTTTACTTAATATAGGAAATGAAGTGAGATTTGCCTGCAATTGATACTAATGTGTTGCCCTTATGAATAACTCCTAGACCTAATCAGTAGTGTTTGTTTTTCACTTACTGCTCTCTTAAGGGTTGATAAAACAATCAAGGTCACTGAAGACTGGGTAACAAGTTCTGCATCTTGTATCCCTACAATGTGGCAATGGCCATGGAAGTGATTTGCAGAAAGTGGTGGTCAGAATAGGAGTTTCACTTCTAAACTTAAAAGTCATATTGAAAATAATATAAATGGCAAATCCAGTCTTAAAATATTTGAAATAAGAGAAAGTATGGATTGAGACTTCCCTCGTGGTCCAGTGGCTAAGAGTACATACTCCCACTGCAGAGGGCCAGGGTTTGGTCCCTGGTCGTGGAACTAGATTCCACATTCCACAACTAAAACCTGGCACAGTCAAATAAATGAATTAATTGATTTTTAAAAAGAAGAAAGTAGAAAGAAAAACAAAAAATCTAAAAAATAGAAAGTAAAGATAGATTTATCTCTACTTATTAGTATGTTTAGCAGTTAACGTACTGAAGTGGTTTTACCTTCTGAAAGTGAAGCTATATACTTGTCCTTTTTTGTATATCTAAAATTATCTGCCATGCTTCCTTGTTCAAATAAATCAAAATAGCTTATCAGAAGTTTGAACACCCCACAACTTACTATGGCAACATTTCATTTTATCTACAAAGTTAAAAAAATAAAATTAATATTACATTTTTCTTTAGAAGTTATTTAAAGCTTTTCCTTTTAAAACTCAAATTTTAATAAACTATTTTGAATATGGCAATAAAGTTAGGTCTGCCTAATGTATAAAGCATATCCCTTATATGGTATACCTTATGTATAAATGCTTATGTTCAAACTCAATTAATACCTGTACTAGAGTTTCTAATTTGCCTAAGGATACATAGAGGTTGCCCAACTAGCAGACATATTGACCTGTTGACATGATTGCCTCCATTCTGTCATTCAAAAAAGCCTTGTCAATGTCTCCACATATGCCTACATATGCCTATTATCTGCTCCTTTACCATCTGCTTTAGAATAATTTGTGTAACATATGCTCTTCACCATAACAGAAAGATTTAATTACCTAAATATTTAAGTGGAATGCATTTTTTTCTCCCACCTTTTAATTCACTTTTTTGAAGCATATTCACATAGAGATTTTTCCCCTCCTACAAATCTGTGTCCTTGTTTTTGTACATATGTTTATCGTCAGCCCTATGTTAATCGTCAGCCTGCATTAATCATAGAATGATCTTAACATAGTGCAAGGTGATAGATTTTATCATTTATGATTACAAGCAGAGAGTCCCAAGTAGAATAAACCCAAGAAGGAATATGCTGATGCACATAATAATCAAATTGACAAAAATTAAAGACAAAGATAAAATATTAAAAACAACAGGGGAAAAACAACAAATATCATATATGGGAACTCTCATAAGGTTATCAGCTGATTTCATAGCAGAAACCCTGCAAAGGGAGTGGTGTGATATATTTAAAGTGATGAAAGAGAACTTACAAACAGGAATACTATAACCAGCTAGGCTCTGATTCAGATTTGATGGAGAAATAAAAAAACTTTACAGACAGGAAAGTTAAGAAAATTTGGCACCACCGAAACCAGTTTTACAACAAATGCTAAAGGAATTTTTCTAGACAGGAAACATAAGAAAAGGAAAAGACCTACAAAAACAAACCCAAAACAATTAAGAAAATTGTAATAGGAGCAAACATATCAATAATTATCTTAAATGTAAATGGATTAAGTACACTAACCAAAAGATATAAACTATCTGGGTGGACACAAAAATAAGGCCCATCTATATGCTGTCTATAAGAGACCCACATCAGACCTAGGGATTCATAAAGACTGAAAGTGAGAGGATGGAAGGAGGTATTCCACATGAGTGGAAATCAAAAGAAAGCTGGGTAGCAATACTCATATCAGACAAAATAGATGTTAAAACAAAGACTGTTATAAGAAAGAAAGAATCAAGTGATCAAGGGATCAATTCAAGAAGATATAACAATTGCCAATATATATGCACCCAACATAGAAGCATCTCAAATACTGGGTAGCAATACTCATATCAGACAAAATAGATGTTAAAACAAAGACTGTTATAACAAAGAAAGGACATAGTGATCAAGGGATCAATTCAAGAAGATATAACAATTGCCAATATATATGCACCCAACATAGGAGCATCTCAAATACTAACAACCATAAAGGGAGAAATGTACAGTAACACAGTAATAGTGTACATGAAACATTCTCCAGGATTGACCACATGCTGGGCCACAAGATGAATCTTGGTAAATTTAAGAAAACTGAAATCATATCAAGCATCATTTCTGATCACAACTGCTATGAGGTTAGCAATAAACTATAAGAAGAAACCATAAAAAGCACAAATATGTGAAGGCTAAACAATATGCTACTAAACAACCAATGGATCCCTGAAGAAATCAAAGAGAGAAGTCAAAAAATACTAGAGGCAGATGGGATACAGCAAAAGCAGTAATAGCAGTACAATCTTACCTCAGGAAACAAGAAAATTCTCTAGTAAACAAGCTAAGATTATACCTAAAACAACTAGAGAAAATAAAACAAACAAAACCTAAAGTTAGTACAAAAAATCATATAACAATCAGAGAAGAAATAAATGAAACAGAGAAAAGAAAACAATAGCAAATATCAGTGAAGCTAAAAGCTGGTCCTTTGAAACAATAAACAACATTGATAAGCCTTTAGCCAAATTCATCAGGAAAACAATGGAGAGGACTCAAATCAATAAAACTGGAAATTAAAAAGGAGAAGTTGAAACAGACACCATGGAAACATAAAGGATCAAATACAAGCAACTGACTATTGCAAGCAACTATATGTCAATAAAATGGACAACCTGGAAGAAATGGACAAATTTTTAGAAAGATACAGTCTCCCAAGACTGAACCAGGAATAAACAGAAAATATGAACCAACCAATCACAAACACTGAAATTTAAACTGTTACTTTAAAACTCCCAACAAACAAAAGTCCAGAGCCTGATGGCTTCACAGGCAAGTTTTATCAAACATTTAGAGAAAAGCTAACATCTATCCTTATGAAACTATTCCCCAAAATTTTCAGAGGAAGGAACACTTCCAAAAGTATTCTATAACACCACCATTACCCTGATACCAAAATCAGACAAAGATACCACAGAAGAAGAAAATTACAGGCCAATATCACTGATGAACATAGATACAAAAATCCTCAACAAAATACTAGCAATTCAAATCCAACAATACATTCAATACACCATGATCAAGTGGAATTTATCCCAGGGATGCAAGTATTTTTCAATATCTGCAAATTAATCAGTGTGATATACCACATCAACAAATTGAAAAATAAAAACCATATGATTATTTCAATAGATGTAGAAAAAACTTTTAACAAAATTCAGCACCCACTTATGATTAAGAAAAACTCCCCGGAAAATGGGCATAGAAGGAATATACCTCAACATAAACGTCATATGCAACAAACCTATAGCTAACACCATGCTCAGTGGTGAAAAGCTGAAAGCATGCCCTCTAAGATCAGGAACAAGACAAAGATGTCCACTCTCACCACTTTTGTTCAACATGGTTCTGGAAGTCCTAGTTGCAATAATCAGAGAAGAAAAAGAAATGAAAGAAATCCAAATTGGAAAATAAGTTAAACTGTCACTGTTTGCAGATGACACGATATTATACATAGAAGATCCTAAACATGTCACCAGAAAACTGCTAGAGCCCATAAATGAATTTGGTAAAGATGCAGATTACAAAAGTCATGCAGAAATCTGTTGCATTTCTATACACTAACAATGAAAGATCATTAAGAGAAATGCATGAATCTATTCCATTTACCATCACATCGAAAAGAATAAAGTACCTTGGAATAAACCTACCTAAGGAGACCAAAGATGTGTAGTCTGAACACTATAAGATACTGATATGGTGATGAAAGAAACTGAAGAAGACACAGATGGAAAATGATACCATGTTTTTGGATTGAAAGAATCAATATTGTCAAAATGACTGTACTACCCAAGGCAATCTACAGATTTAATACAATCTCTGCCAAATTATCAATCATATTTTTTTACAGACCTAAGACAAAGAATTTACAAAGCAATCTTGAGAAAGAAAAAAGGAGCTGGAGGAATCAGGCTCCCTGACTTCAAACAGTACTACAAAGCTATCACCATCAAAATAGTATGGTACTGGCACAAAAATAGAAATATAGATCAATAGAACAGAATAGAAAATCCAGAAATAAACCCAGACACCCATGGTCAATTAATCTACAATGAAGGAAACAAGACTACACAATATTGGAAACACAGTCTCTTCAACAGATGGTGCTGGGAAAACTGGACAGCTACATGTTAAAAAAAAAATAGTGTTATATATTCTTTAACACCACACATAAAAATAAGCTCAAAATGGACTGAAGACCTAAATGTGAAACCAGAAACTATAAAACTCCTAGAGGAAAACATAGGCAGAGCACTCTCTGACATAAATCACAGCAATATCTTTTTCAATCCATCTCCGTAAATAATAAAAAAAATTTAAAGTGAGACCCTGCTGCTGCTGCTGCTGCTAAGTCACTTCAGTCGTGTTCTACTCTGTGCGACCCCATAGACGGCAGCCCATGAGGCTCCCCTGTCCCTGGGATTCTCCAGGCAAGAACACTGGAGTGGGTTGCCATTTCCTTCTCCAGTGCATAAAAGTGAAAAGTGAAAGGGAAGTCTCTCAGTCATGTCCGACTCTTAGCGACCCCATGGACTGTGGCCCACCAGGCTCCTCCGTCCATGTGATTTTTCCAGGCAAGAGTGCTGGAGTGGGGTGCCATTGCCTAATTAAACTCAAAAGCTTTTGCATAGCAAAGGAAACAATAAACAAAATGTAGATAACCCGCAGTTGGGAGAAAATAACTGCAAATGATGTGACTAAGGGATTAGTCTCCAAAATTTACAAATAGCCCCTGAGGCTTAATATCATCAAAACAAACAACCTAATCAAAAAATGATCAGAAGACCTAAATTGACATTTCTCCAAAGGAGACATATAGATAGCCAAGAGGCACATGATAATATGTTCAACACTGCTGATTATTAGGGAAATGCAAATCAAAATGACAATAAGGTATTACCTCACTACCAGCTAGAATGACTATCATTTAAAAATCCACAAACAGTAAATGCTGGAGAGGGTGTGGAGAGAAGGGAATCCTCCTACATGGTTCATGGGAATGTAAATTGGTACAACCACTATGGAGAACAGTATGAGAGTTCTTTAAAAATTAAAAGAGTTACCATATAAGTCTGCAATCCCACTCCTGGGCATATACCCTGAGAAAGCCATAATTGAGAAGACACATGTACCTCAATGTTTATCTTTGCAGCACTGTTCATTGTTCAGTGTTCATTGCAGCAAAGACATGGAATCAACTTAAATGTCCATTGACAAATGAAGGAATAAAGAAGATATGGTACATATACATATAATGAATATTACTCAGCCATTAAAAAGAATGAAGTTATGCCATTTGCAGCAACATGGATGGACTTAGGAGCTTCCCTGGTGGTGCAGAGGTTAAAGCGTCTGCCTGCAAGGTGGGAGACCTGGGTTTGATCCCTGGATTGGGAAGATCCCCTGGAGAAGGAAATGGCAACCCACTCTAGTATTCTTGCCTGGAAAATCCCATGGACAGAGGAGCCTGGTGGGCTACAGTCCACGGGGTAGCAAAGAATCGGACAGTCATACTTAGTGAAATGTCAGACAGAGGAGGAGAAATATTGTATGGCATTCCTTATATGCAGAATCTAAAAAGCAATTATACAAATAAACTTATTTACAAAAGAGAAAAAGACTCATAGAGTATGAAATTATGATTGGCCAGGGGGAAGGATGGGTGGAAGGGATAGTTAGGGAGTTTGAGATTGACATGTACACACTGCTATATTTTAAATGGATGACCAACAA
>SJYX01016487.1:49720-61303 GCA_006410675.1 Oreotragus oreotragus | reverse complement strand
AGATAGCATATTCAAAAGCAGAGACATTACTTTGCCGACTAAGGTCCATCTAGTCAAGGCTATGGTTTTTCCAGTAATCATGTATGGATGTGAGAGTTGGACTGTGAAGAAGGCTGAGCACTGAAGAATTGATGCTTTTGAACTGTGGTGTTGGAGAAGACTCTTGAGAGTCCCTTGGACTGCAAGGAGATCCAACCAGTCTCTTCTGAAGGAGATCAGCCCTGGGATTTCTTTGGAAGGAATGATGCTAAAGCTAAAACTCCAGTACTTTGGCCACCTCATGCGAAGAGTTGACTCATTGGAAAAGACTCTGATGCTGGGAGGGATTGGGAGCAGGAGGAGAAGGAGATGACCGAGAATGAGATGACTGGATGGCATCACGGACTAGATGGACATGAGTCTGAGTGAACTCTGGGAGTTGGTGATGGACAGGGAGGCCTGGCATGCTGTGATTCATGGGGTCGCAAAGAGTCAGACACGACTGAGCGACTGAACTGGTATGTATAACTGAGTTCCTTTGCTGTCCACTTGAAACTATCACAATACTGTTAATTAGCTATAAAAAGTGAAGTTTCTCTGTCGTGTCCAACTCTCTATGACCCCATGGACTGTAACCTATCAAGTTCATGGGATTTTTCAGGCAAAAGAGTACTGGAGTGGGTTGCCATTTCCTTATCCAAGGGATTTTTTTCCTGACCCAGGAAATGAACCCGGGTCTCCCACATTACAGGCAGACACTTTACCATCTGAGCCACCAAGGAAGCTCTGGTGGCTATACTCCAATAAAAAATAATGTTTTTAAAAGAGAAATATTTATTTAGCATTTAGATCATGGGGCAGACAACCTTATACTGTTTATGTTCTGCTTAGAAACCAAATAACAACAACAACAAAAACAAGGAAAATTCCTTTCAATTTCTTTGTGGGCCACATAGTACGATACTGTTTTGATAATCATTCTTTGAATGCTGTCCACACATGAGTCTTATTTCAAGACTCATGTGAATGTGTGTGGTTTTGTGTGTGTTGAGAGACGGGGCAGTTTAGACAATTCTTTCTAAAGGAAGCAGCTTTAATGAACTAGCTACAATTGCCATTTCATTGTAATGGAATATTCCTTCTTTTAATGGTTATAACATTGTGTCAAATGTGGCTCCAAATGAACAGAATAACAGAGATCTATTAAATTTCATTTTACAAAGTCCTAGGCAAGAGAATCTCCAGTACTCTTGCCTGGAAAATCCCATGGATGGAGGAGCCTGGTGTGCTGCAGTCCATGGGGTTGCAAAGAGTCAGACACGACTGAGCAACTTCACTTTCACTTTTCACTTTCATGTGTTGGAGAAGGAAGTGGCAACCCACTCCAGTGTTCTTGCCTGGAGAATCCCAGGGACGGGGGAGCCTGGTGGGCTGCCGTCTGTGGGGTCGCACAGAGTAGGACATGACTGAAGCGACTTAGCAGCAGCAGCAGCAAGCAAAAGAATGATACTATGAACTTTCCTTTCAAATTCACATATAATCTTTGCTGAGAGGGAAGTTGATTCTTTTGATCATGGAAACAGTTATTTTTTACAGTAAAGTTTATTTGTAGATAACGAATAAAGGAAAATGTCTAATTTCCTCAACTCCTGATGTTTTACCAAACTAGTGTCAGTGGCTTATATTTGTGTGGTATTTGGTACTTTTCTGGGTAACAGTCATCATTTGATTTGTTGCTGTTCAGTGGCTAAGTCATGTTCGACTCTTTGTGACCTCATGGACTGCAGCACGCTATTCCTTCACTATCTCCTTGAGTCTGCTCAAACTAATGTCCACTGAGTTGTTGACGCCATACAACCTCTGTCACCCCCTTCTCCTCCTGCCCTCAATCTTTCCTAGCATCAGGGTTTTTTCCAGTGAGTTAGCTCTTCACATCAGGTGGCCAAATATTGGAGCTTCGTCTTCAGCATCAGTCTTTCCAATGAATATTCAGGGTTGATTTCCTGTAAGATTGACTGTTTTAATCTTCTTGCTGTAAAAGGGACTCTCAAAAAACAGAGACATCACTTTGCTGACAATGGTCTGTATAGTCAAAGCTATGGTTTTTCCAGCAGTCATTATTTCATTAGAACCTCACAATTAGTTTGTAAAATAAAAAGAGATGGTGAGGCAATAGAGCTCTGAAGTTTCAATGGCTTGTTCAGGATCATATAGAAAATTCATTTCAAAACAGGGCTTGCCAACCTGCTTTACCATCTGCTCCACACACAGATTTACATTATCTGTAGATAATCCAGGAGAGTAAAACTGTGCCAATAGCTAACATTAGAAGACTTTATACTTTATAGAATATGTTTATATTCACAATTTAATTTCATCTTTCCAGAAACATTTATCTGTAGATAATCCAGGAGAGTAAAACTGTGGCAATAGCTAACATTCTTTGTCCACCTTTTTATCCATACTCCATGGTGCCCAAATACCTCTCCAACACAGAAATGTACATTGCTGAACTCAGATCCAGCTGCTTGACACTCAAAAATTAATACTCAAAGAGGCAAATGTTGATACAAAGGAAAGTTGCTTTAAACAGAAAAGCTGGCAATCCAGGAAGAAGGCAGACTTTTGTCCCTGAAACCAATTCTGAAGATTCTGCCCAGCCATGAAAGTTTTTAAAGGGAAAAGGAGAAGTAATTTCAATTAATTATGGAGATCAGGGACCAGACTCCACAATCTCCCACTGAGTGCAGACTTGTCAACTCCTTGTGATCTTTCTTTGAATGTTGTCTTATTCACATAGTTTGTTCATGGGATTACTGAAGGGAGAGCTAGGGAAGAGATTGGGTTGTTAATTGCTTATCTTCATTTTTACTTCTTTGATCTAGGAAAGAGCCAACAGCTTAGGCAAAATATTGTATGAAAGATGTGCTAGGGCTAGAGATGAGTAGAGTGTGGGGGTGCCTGGTTTAAGATTAGTTTCAATACAGCTTTGCTAAAGTGACAAGATAAAAGGGGCCCTTCCCTGCCAAAAGCTGTTTACAAATCCCCACTTTGTAAGAACATTATTCCATTTCTAGGGCTTTATGGGTGAATGTCCACCTTCTGTAAATTCTTCACGCTGACATACAGCACCATATTCTCAAAGTGGAAGGTATTAACATGGGTCTGTATAGCATCTATTTGCTAGCAATTTTAGTTGCCTGCTTGCTTACATATATGGGGAGAACAAGCTATAATTATTTGGGTGCCTACAAAGATATAGATTATTATGAACAATAGTGAATCACATTCACTTAAGGCCAGTTCTTGGAATTGTGCTAGCCCTAGATTCAGCGTTGCTCGAGATGGATCAGCTTACGTCATGGCTGTAGTTTGCTCATCATGCTTTTTTCCTCTGGTGGCAGTTATTGTATCTGTAAAATGACTGAGGATTATGCGTCAGACACTGAAAGACTCTGTGACTGTATTGTCCTAATCATCAACTGCTTGAGTCTGGTCTTTTGTGATTCAGGGAGGCCTGGGAGACAGCTTTTCTACAAACAAGAGGCAGGACACACATAGGAGCCTTTGTACTTGGGTGGATAGGAGAGGGCACAGAGTTCTGCTTGGTTCCATTTATATTTAATTTTATAATTATGCGTGTTTGCTTCTTAGGGAAAACATCTCCCTGAATACATCTTTCTCAAGGAGACAATAAAGTTGGCTTACATTTCCTGAGCCAGCATCCCTGAGTGACAAAGAAAGGTGACCCAGAAAACAGCAGGGATCATCCAAATTTAGATAACTGAATTTTAATACACTTTCCTTAAGACATCTTTGCTTCTAAATTATAGCAGAGGCAAAGGCAGAAAGAGAGGGCATTTTCAATTTGATTTTTACGTGCTCCATTTACTATTTAAGATGCTGTTTACTTCTTTCTGGGCAGCTAACCTTTTTTACCCATAAACATTATCCTTTTTGCAATATGTATCAAGATAAAATGTGAAAACCTTGTAGAGAACCAACATGATTAGTTTTTTTGTGAATGATTCTACTCTTGCCTGGAGAATCCCAGGGACGGAGGAGCCTGGTGGGCTGCTGTCTATGGAGTCGCACAGAGTTGGACACGACTGAAGTGACTTAGCAGCTTAGCTACTCTATAGAAATATAAATTATCTCTAGCAGAATGCAATTAATTATTGCCTTCTGGATACTGACTAGCTTGCTTCTATTTGTAAATTCCTGTCAGTTTTCCTCTGAATTCTTCAAGCTAGTTACAGCATTGTACTGGTTCTCTCGTTAATCAGTGAGTTAAAATTTTTAGCACATATTTAGCTTCTATTTGTATAACGGCCATGATTTTACCTTTAAAAAACTCTTTATATCTGCAACTCAATAGCCATTGTAGGAACCAGTGTTCACTCTTTACAAATGATGGGTTTAGACTAAATTTGAGCATCCCTGCAAGGTGGAACTAGAATACATATTCCAGGTATAAAAATATAAGGACACTAAAATTGAAAGATGAGTAAGATGCTCAAAAACTATTGTAACCACCACACTTTACTGTGTTAGGGCTTCTGACCTCTCTACTTCTTACCATCTTCACAATCCCTAAATCCATCTCTAGCTCACTCTGCATGGAATAGGGAGGGAGGAGGGAGAGGGGTTCAGGATGGGGAACACGTGTATACCTGTGGTGGATTCATGTTGATGTATGGCAAAACCAATACAATATTAAAAATAATAATAAAATAAAAATAAAAAATACACTGTATTATAATGAACAGTGATAAATAAACATTTATTAAATCAGTATTAAAAAAGAATAAGTCAAAATATGTGTGACATAAAATATACAAATAAACATAGATAAATAATAAAATTTAAAAGTAACAGGGTTTAGCCTAGACTTTTTCAAGTCCTTATTGTCTTTGTAACTGCCTGGCTGGACCCAACCCTGGGTAGCCCCACTACCTGCTTCCTAATTTCTCACTTAGATTCCAAAGGTTGCAGGAGAAAATGACAAATTTGAATTGAATGGGACATTTGCAAAACTCTAAAGAAAACATTGGGCAAAAAACAACGTATCTTGTGTGGATTTTCTCCTAAATACACTCTTCTTTCCTAATCATGCCTCCTCCCTTCCCTTCCACTGTGTCCCGTAGGTACCCAATAGCAGACAACATCACTCAGAGCTTTTATTTGGAATACTGAGTTCATCTAAAGTGGACTCTTAAGGGCTTCTCTCAGGCCTCACTCATCTTGGTTTCTCCAAAATGAAGAATTTGACACTGTTGTCCTAAACCTCTTACTATTTCCTTTTCTCCCAACCTCTCATCTTATTCCTGCTGACTCTGACCCTCACATTTTCAAAAGTCTCTCATTTTTGGATCGTGTGGTCATTCATTATTTTGTTTCTCTGAAGCTGACACCACGCTTTTCCCACTCATCCTCTGAATTTACGCGATCAGAAATATTCGTGGCTTATCCATTGCCTGCACATATATTATCCAAACTTGTTAACATTTATGACTCTCCATAATTGAGTTACTTTTCACCNATCTTATTCCTGCTGACTCTGACCCTCACATTTTCAAAAGTCTCTCATTTTTGGATCGTGTGGTCATTCATTATTTTGTTTCTCTGAAGCTGACACCACGCTTTTCCCACTCATCCTCTGAATTTACGCGATCAGAAATATTCGTGGCTTATCCATTGCCTGCACATATATTATCCAAACTTGTTAACATTTATGACTCTCCATAATTGAGTTACTTTTCACCAGTATCTTCTATTACTCTCTTATGCTATACAGCACTCCAGACAAAATGATCAGTTGTCAATGAATGGAAAATACAATTTCATCTAAGTATGTTTTACGGTGCTGACAAATAGCTAATATTTTCATGTTCTGCACTACCAGAGTTTCTTGAACAAAAAAATTACCAGCAAACTGTGTTAAAGAATGACCGACCAGTAACCATGCCTTGGAAGTTAGAAATGGTGAATTAATTATCCCTGAGAGATTTATAGGTTTCTCTCCCCCTGCAGCCATTTACTTACATTTCAAAGGGTAATAAAATTCTGAGCCATTCATTTATATTCCAAAGAGCTGTAACATCTAGGGACCATCTGCTTTTTTCTTCCAACATAGGATTTGTTTACAGTGAAATATACAGTTCCTCTCCTTCTCTCTAGAGAGTAGTGAGTACTTGCACAGCAGTTCCTATATAAACCCAGAGTTTCATGATTTCCTCGCCTACATTATGGACTTCTCTGTACATGCAGATGACATCTGCTCTTATCACTGCTCCAAAGGGGAGACTAGGGCAGGAGAAACCAACACTAAGATGTTCTGTAGGTAATCACTCTGCTTCTGATCCAGAAACCTCATTTGTTGTCAGGAGAAAACAAATAAATATAAATATTGAAAACTTATTAAATAGACACAAAGAAATTCATTGATGGGTATTTTGAAAAGTGAGACTCCTTTCAGTTCATTTAGAATGTTCTTTCATTTGCATTTTTATTTATTTACACTTAGTTTTTTATATAAAGCTGTTATTTGTAAAATGCTGACTAAAATGCTTATGTATTCTCTCAAGATTTGGGAATTAAACATTTGTGATTGTTAAAGTGGTTTTTGTGAGTGTTCCTACAACCCCTCTTGACCTCACTAAAATCTGTCCATTCAAATTGTGATTTCTATTGAACATTGCATGTTGTTAAGAAATTCACCACATTAAATCTGATTTGCAAAGGAACTTTTTTTCACCATCATTTCTTTTGCTGTAATGGCTGTTGAGGCCAGGAGACCGTTTTGCCCTGAAAACACAGTAGGTGAGAGCAAAGCTGTGAGGAACCTCCTGCTTTTGTTTTCATTCTCCTGGAGAAACTGGAAGGTCATTGCTTTCTTCTATTGCATAAATAGTTCCAACAGAGACTAGAATACTTTGTAAGTGATCAGAACTGTCAGTGGTCTCCCCTATCAGGAAAACTGTTTTCCCAGCTCTGTAGGCTCAGAAACCTTCCTGAAAGCATTTAAAATTCATACCCATTAAGCTTCTCTCCTGAGTAATGACTTGAAACAACTCATGAATCAGAATGTGGCTTGAGGAGGGAATGATTCAATTAAAAGAATCAGAGAAGTGGGGTGTATTCATTAGAAATCCCCTCTTGCACACATTGTCTTACTTTAGGGTACTACCTCAACTTCCTTTAATTCTTCAACTTCCTATCTTAAACCAGTCAGGGATCATTTTACCCTGCCCTAAAGACTGAGTTTTTGTATCTAAGATTTTTGATGTTATCAAAAGACTTTCCAATCTAAAAATGTTCTGTGTCGGCCGGAAAGAGACATATGAATAATTTTAGATTAACAGCAATGAGAAAAAAAATACATCGAAGTGCAACAGTCTGATGAGCTCCCTCTGAGTCACACTTGCCCCGGAGGAGAGCTGCCTGCCTGCAAGACTCCCTCCTTTTGTGAGGGCTTCCTCCCTTTCTTGGCAGCCATCCTGGGCAGGTCTTACCAACCTCCTATTATCATCACTTTCAAACAGGGCTCAACCTCCCCAACCTGGTGCCTCCCATTGGTGCCACCTGTCTGTGGCTATTCACAGAACCCTCTGTCCCTCACTTTTCTGCTACTCTCCTCCTACAAGTGAAGAGAGCAACAGAAATTGACATCTGAAAGTCAATTTACAAGGCTCTTCTCTCATGAGCCAAAATAAGAACTCATCATTCCCGTTTCTCAGAAAGGAAACAGGCTCAAGAAAGTCATCCATGTCCTACCAGTATAATTTTGGATGATCAAATGATCATCTAGAACACTCTGTTTTCATATTTTTAAATGAAATTGTTGACTAGGTTTTGACTAGGTGCTCTTACAGACTGTTCTAATAATCTGTGTTTGGAATTATATGTGTCTGAGATTCTCAACTCTAAACCCAAGTGTCAATGAAAAAAAGCACAGAGAATAATTATGTGTCCCTTTCCTCTTCAGACACAACATTTCTATTTTAACAGTTTTCTTTTGGAGACAGTTCCCCCAATTTTGTTATCTGTGATCTTTTAGATGGAAACTTCAAGCCACATGGGGAGCTGGCTGGTTACTGGGGAAGGAGCAATGGCTTATTGAGCCTTACCCTGTACAAACCTTCTGCCAAGTGCAGTACCCATGTTAGAGTCTTAAGCCCTTCAGGATACTAGAAACCTTCATTTCACAGGTTAGGACCCTGCAGCTCACAGAGGTAGCACAGCTAATCCAAGCCACACAGCTGGTGAGTTGAAGACCCAGTCGGTCTCATCTTCCAGTCAGTGACACACAATTAACTGCATGCTAAAAACTGACTTCTATCAGTAGGATTCCATGCTCCCTACTTTGCTTCAGACACAGTAGCATGGCTTTTGTTTATCTATTAATATTAGGCTTTTGTGCATGGTTCCTTTGCAGAATGAGTTCCTCAGCTGAAATATTTTTGGTATCACTGGCTCATACCATTCAAGGTCATCTCTGCCCTTCTAAGCCCCCTGGCAGGCTCAGGTGCAGGCTCTTCCCTGAGACTTGATGAAACTTTCCCCACCCTGAACTTCCCTCAAGGTATTATCCTCATATAAATGCCAAGGGATGAGAAAGTTTGAAAAGGATTTCCTTGTCCTCAAAACTTAGATTAATTTCTACTGACTTTCTAAATGGGTTTCCATAAAATAAATCTATACTAATAAAATTCACTGCATCTTAGCATGTGAATATTATTTTTTAAAAGTTTTAATGTCCTAGAAATCAAGGTGTGCCCTGATTTATAAGGTCCTAATATACAAAATTTNCTCTCCTCCTACAAGTGAAGAGAGCAACAGAAATTGACATCTGAAAGTCAATTTACAAGGCTCTTCTCTCATGAGCCAAAATAAGAACTCATCATTCCCGTTTCTCAGAAAGGAAACAGGCTCAAGAAAGTCATCCATGTCCTACCAGTATAATTTTGGATGATCAAATGATCATCTAGAACACTCTGTTTTCATATTTTTAAATGAAATTGTTGACTAGGTGTTGACTAGGTGCTCTTACAGACTGTTCTAATAATCTGTGTTTGGAATTATATGTGTCTGAGATTCTCAACTCTAAACCCAAGTGTCAATGAAAAAAAGCACAGAGAATAATTATGTGTCCCTTTCCTCTTCAGACACAACATTTCTATTTTAACAGTTTTCTTTTGGAGACAGTTCCCCCAATTTTGTTATCTGTGATCTTTTAGATGGAAACTTCAAGCCACATGGGGAGCTGGCTGGTTACTGGGGAAGGAGCAATGGCTTATTGAGCCTTACCCTGTACAAACCTTCTGCCAAGTGCAGTACCCATGTTAGAGTCTTAAGCCCTTCAGGATACTAGAAACCTTCATTTCACAGGTTAGGACCCTGCAGCTCACAGAGGTAGCACAGCTAATCCAAGCCACACAGCTGGTGAGTTGAAGACCCAGTCAGTCTCATCTTCCAGTCAGTGACACACAATTAACTGCATGCTAAAAACTGACTTCTATCAGTAGGATTCCATGCTCCCTACTTTGCTTCAGACACAGTAGCATGGCTTTTGTTTATCTATTAATATTAGGCTTTTGCGCATGGTTCCTTTGCAGAATGAGTTCCTCAGCTGAAATATTTTTGGTATCACTGGCTCATACCATTCAAGGTCATCTCTGCCCTTCTAAGCCCCCTGGCAGGCTCAGGTGCAGGCTCTTCCCTGAGACTTGATGAAACTTTCCCCACCCTGAACTTCCCTCAAGGTATTGTCCTCATATAAATGCCAAGGGATGAGAAAGTTTGAAAAGGACTTCCTTGTCCTCAAAACCTAGATTAATTTCTACTGACTTTCTAAATGGGTTTCCATAAAATAAATCTATACTAATAAAATTCACTGCATCTTAGCATGTGAATATTATTTTTTAAAAGTTTTAATGTCCTAGAAATCAAGGTGTGCCCTGATTTATAAGGTCCTAATATACAAAATTTAAAACTGATAAAGTGATCAGTTAGGAATTGACTCTTCCTTTTAAAAGGAAGTCTCCCCGATACACTTGAAATAGCTTCAACTTTTCCATTTACATGCAGCTCTTCAGAATTATATCTAATAGTCTTTTGAATGATTATTTATACAATTTTCTTTTCTCAGGAAAACTCCTAGGAAAAATGGACCATAGTTTGTGTGTGTGTGTATGTGTGTGTGTGTGCAAGCAAATCATTCTGGCAAGTAGCAAGTGCCATTGTGATACACTCACCTCAAAAACAAGATTTACAACAGGCTTCTTACCTGGCTGTGCTAGGGGGAGAACAGGCTGGCCATGTTCCAGAGACTGGTTCCCAAACATGGACCTGAGGGCTAAATGGGAGAAGGGAAGGTGGGATGCTTCTTCTCTGTGGTGTTATAATGCGGACTGGACATTTAGATCCATGTTTGTGAACATCCATTTAGATGAATATTTCATTTATCACCAATGAAAAAGAAAGCAACAAGTTAGATTTTAAAAGTAAAAAATAATAATAAAAAAACAGAGAAGAATTATACAATAACTGAAAAGAAGAATACATTAGAAGGAATCAATAGCAGAATAACTGAGATGGAAGAATGGATAAGGGGCCTGGAAGACACGATGGTGGTAATAACTGCTGCAGAATAGAATAAAGAAAAAACTATAAAAAGAAATGAAAGCCATCTAAGCGAAACCTGGGACCATATTAAATACACCAACATTATCATTATAAGGATCTCAGAAGGAGACAAGAGAAAGGACCTGAGAAATTTTTTGAAGAGATATAGCTGTAAACTTCCCTAACATGGGAAAGAAAACAGTCACCCAAGTCCAGGAAGTACAGAGCTCCAGGCAGGATAAACCAAAGTAGGAACACAGGGAGACAACAGTAATCAAAGTGACAAAAATTAAAGACAAGGAAAAAGTATTAAAAGTAACAAATAACATATAACAGAAAACCCGTATGCTAACAGTAGATTTTTCAGCAGAAACTCTGCAGGCCAGAAGGAAATGGCATGATATATTTAAATTGAAGGGGAAGAACATACAATAAAGAATACTCTACCCAGCAAGGCTTTCATTCAGATTTAATGGAGAAATCAAAAGCTTTACAGACAAACAAGAGCTAGGAGAATTCAGCACCATCAAACCAGCTTTGCAAAAAATGATAAGGGAACTTCTCTAAGCAGAAAACACCACATATAGAATATATTTTTCTTTCATGTATACATGAAACATTCTCCAAAACTGACCACATACTGGACCACAAAGTGAGTGTTGGTATACTTAAGAAAACTGAAATCTTATCAAGCATCTTTTCCAACCACAACACTACAAGATTAGAAACAAATTACAAGTAAAAATACAAGAAAAAAAAAAGAGCGTTAAAAAACACACAAACACATGGAGGCTAAGCAATATGCTACTAAAGAACCAATGGATCACTGGAGAAATTAAAAGAAATCAAAAAATACCTAGAGAGAAAAGAAAACAAAAGTACAAAAATAAAAAATCTATGGGATACAGAAAAAGCAATTCTAAGAGGGAAGTTTATAACAATACACTCTTACCTCAAATTTTTTCAAATAAACAACCT
>SJYX01016487.1:16978-29871 GCA_006410675.1 Oreotragus oreotragus | reverse complement strand
ATTCTTCGGCGCTCAGCTTTCTTCACAGTCCAACTTTCACATCCATACATGACCACAGGAAAAACCATAGCCTTGACTAGGCGGACCTTAGTCGGCAAAGTAATGTCTCTGCTTTTGAATATACTATCCAGGTTGGTCATAATTTTTCTTCCAAGGAGTAAGCGTCTTTTAATTTCATGGCTGCAGTCACCATCTGCAGTGATTTTGGAGCCCAAAAAAATAAAGTCTGACACTGTTTCCACCGTTTCCCCATCTATTTCCCATGAAGTGATAGGACCGGATGCCATGATCTTCGTTTTCTGAATGTTGAGCTTTAAACCAAGTTTTTCGCTCTCCTCCTTCACTTTCATCAAGAGGCTTTTTAGCTCCTCCTCACTTTCTGCTGTAAGGGTGGTGTCATCTGCATATCTGAGGTTATTGATCAAGATGTAAAACCCATTGTAAGTGGAGGAAGATCAGTCATTCTATTCCTCCATCTTCAGTAAGGGAGAGTGAAATGCCCCAAGGCAATCAAAGTTTTTCTAACCACACTGTGCAGAATGGACTACCCAAGCTGCCTCTCACTATTGCTGCAATGATAAGTAATAATGTATAATTATTTTTGATCCCCAAACAATGTCTCTGTCAAATGAAAAAGGTGTGGTTTCTTCTTGTTGTTATTTTTTTCCCCTAACAGACTGAATTATATGTAAAGATTATACATTGTAACTTCTAAAATATTGAGTTTTGAAAATTAAGTTGTAAAAATTCTTCACAACATATAATCTTTACATAAAATTCAGTCTGTTAGAAAAAAAACAAACAAACAAGAAGAAACCACACCTTTTTCATTTGACAGAGACATTGTTTGGGATCAAAAATAATTATAGAGAAAAAAAGGACTCCCACAAAGGAATAGGAGTTAAGAAGCCCGTACAGCAGTTCAGGTTCATATTGTGATTAACAAGGAGTTTACTGCCACCAAGTGGTTTGCTAAGTCCACTAACTTCTGTAACTGGTGATTCTTAAATTCTCCCCAAATATCAATACTTTTACAAAGTATCGACTTTCAGTTTAAATGAAAAAATCATGAAACCTCAGACAGGGAAAACTGAAAACTTCTCCAGAATTGACAAACAAGCAAGTCTTTAACTGCCAAAATAAACTATGAAAATCTTTATCTGTATCCTGTGAATGGGATCTAATTTCTAGTAAATGTTGCTCTTGTTACAGAAAGTGGAATCTGGTTGCTCACCACTCAAAAGTCAATGAAGAGGCCAGGCTGATGAAGAAGAATGTTTGCTTTCTTTTGGATGCCAACAACCAGAGTGAGGGGAGGATGGACACCTATCCAAAGGCTGAACCCCACCCCCTGAAAATCAGGGAGCAAGACATTTTATACACAGAGAGAGGGGGCTACATGCAGAGACAGATCAGTCAGCTCTGACAGTCATCTTGAAATTGGTCATCAGTAGTCTGACCAGCATCATCTTGACTGTTTGAGGCATGATTAATCTTCAGCACCAACTTCAGACTCAGTTTGTTGCCATTTCTTTGAGTCCACTTCTAGAAATAGCGACAGCTTATGTCATGACTACAGTCTGGACATCACATAGTTAACTACGCTACCTGGGGTTCCATTATCTGTAAGACAGCTCACAGGATATGGCTCAGAATATTGTCATAGCCCTTGCTGCTGCTGCTGCTGCTAAGTCACTTCAGTTGTGTCCGACTCTGTTTGACCCCAAAGACAGCAGCCCACCAGGCTCCACCATCCCTGGGATTCTCCAGGCAAGAATACTGGAGTGGGTTGCCATTTCCTTCTCCAATGCATGAAAGAGAAAAGTGCAAGTGAAGTCGCTCAGTCTGTCCGACTGTTAGCGACCCCATGGACTGCAGCCCACCAGGCTACTCCGTCCATTGGATTTTCCAGGCAAGAGTACTGCAGTGGGGTGCCATTGCCTTCCCTGGTCATAGCCCTTGAGAGTTACCTAAAGATTCTTGGTGATGCTTAATGAGTTTAGTTCAGTTCAGTTGCTGAGTCCTGTCCAGCTCTTTGCAACCCATGAACTGCAGCATGCCAGGCTTCCTGTCCATTACCAATTCCCGGAGCTTGATCAAACTCATGTCCATAGAGTTGGTGATGCCATCCAACCACCTCATCCTCTGCCATCCCCTTCTCCTCCTGCCGTCAATCTTTCCCACCATCAAGGTCTTTTCCAGTGAGTCCTTTCTTCACATCAGGTGACCAAAGTGGTGGAGCTTCAGCTTCAGCAGCAGTCCTTCCAATGAATATTCAGGACTGATTTTCTTTAAGATTGACCGGTTTGATCTCCTTGCAGTCCAAAGAACTCGCAAGAGTCTTCTCCAACACCACAGTTCAAAAGCATCAATTCTTCAGCGCTCAGCTTTCTTTATGGTCTGACTCTCACAACCATACATGACCACTGGAAAAACATGACTAGAAAGACCTTTGTTGGCAAAGTAACATCTCTGAATTTTATTATGCTGTCTAGGTTGGACATAGCTTTTCTTCCAAGGAGGAAGGATTTCTTTATTTCATGGCTACAGTCACCATATGCAGTGATTTTGGAGACCAAGAAAATAGTTTGTCACTCTTTCTACTGTTTCCCCATCTATTTGCCATGAAGTGATGAGACTGGATGCCATGAGCTTCATTTTTTGAATGCTGAATTTTAAGCCAGCTTTTTCACTCTCCTCTTTCAGTTTCATCAAGACACTCTACAGTTCTTCTTAGCTTTCTGCCATAAGGGTGGTGTCATCTGCATATCTGAGGTTATTGATATATCTCAGGCA
Organism: Oreotragus oreotragus; assembly: GCA_006410675.1. Taxonomy (NCBI): domain Eukaryota; kingdom Metazoa; phylum Chordata; class Mammalia; order Artiodactyla; family Bovidae; genus Oreotragus; species Oreotragus oreotragus. The sequence goes on along the minus strand of SJYX01016487.1, from coordinate 27,075 downwards.
ATCTTGATTCCAGCTTGTGCTTCATTCAGCCCAGCATTTCGCATGATGTACTCTGTATACAACCTAAGTTGTCAGGGTGACAATATGCTATGACCAGTGCATTCTCTTGGCAAAATGCTGTTAGCCTGCTTCATTTTGTACTCCAAAGCCAAATTTGCCTGTTACTCCAGGTATCTCTTGACTTCCTACTTTTGCATTCCAGTCTCCTGCAACAAAAAAGACATCTTTTTAGGATGTTAGTTCTAGAAGGTCTTATAGATCTTCATAGAACCATTCGATTTCAGCTTCTTCAGCATTACTGATTGGGGCATAGATTTGGTTTACTGGGATATTGAAATATTTGCCTTGGAAATGAACAGAGATCATTCTGCTGTTTTTGAGATTGCACCCAAGTACTGCATTTTGGACTCTTTTGTTGACTATGAGGACTACTCCATTTCTTGTAAGGGATTCTTGCCCACAGTAGTAGTCTGTGGGCATCTGAATTAAATTTGACCAATCCAGTCTATTTTAGTTCACTGATTCCTAAAATGATGTTCACTCTTGCTATCTCCTGTTTCACCACTTTTAATTTACCTTGATTCATGGACCTAACATTCCAGGTTCCTATGCAATATTGTTCTTTACTTCCATCACCAGTCACATCCACAACTGGGCGTTGTTTTTTCTTTGACTCCATCTCTTCATTCTTTCTGGAGTTATTTCTCCACTCTTCTCCGGTAGCATATTGGGCACCTACTGGCCTGGGGAGTTCATCTTTCAGTGTCATATATTTTTGCCTTTTCATACTGTTCATGGGGTTCTCAAGGCAAGAATATGGGTTTGCCATTCCCTTCTCCAGTGGACCACGTTTGTGTCAGATGGTCCATGTGATCAGTTTTATTAGTTTTCTCTGATAGTGGTTTTCATTCTGTCTGCCCTCTGATGGAGAAAGATAAGAGGCTGATAGAAGCTTCCTGATGGGAGAGACTGACTGAGGGGGAAACTGGGTCTTGTTCTGATGGGCAGGGCTATGCTCAGTAAATCTTTAATCCAGTTTTCTATTGATGAACCAGGCTGCATTCCCTCCCTGTTGTTTGACCTGGGACCAAACTATGGTGGAGGTAATGAAGATAAGGGCAACCTCCTTCAAAAGGTCCCATGCACGCAGTGCCCCTGAGCCTGCAGCAGGCCACCGCCCACCCACACCACCACTGGAGACTCTTGGATACTCACAGGCAAGTCTGGGTCAGTCTCTTGTGGGGTCACTGCTCCTTTCTCCTGGGTCCTGGTGCACAGAAGGTTTTGCTTGTGCCCTCCAAGGTTTGCCTCCCCGTCCTGTGCAAGTTCTGTAATCAAATCCTACTGGCCTCCTAATTCAAATTCCCTGTCCCTTTGTCAGATCCCCAGGTTAGAAATGACTTGTGGGTCCTACAGCTTTCTTAAAACAGAGCAATGATTTCCTTGGTATGCTTCTCCTGCAGTTTGTGGGTCATCTGCTCAGCGGCTCTGTGGTGGGGTTAATGATGACCTCCCCCAGGAGGGCTATGCCACAGGTCTGCTGCACCCATAGCCCCTGTCCCTGCGGCAGGCCACTGCTGACTGGTACCTCCACAGGAGACTCAAACACGGGTCTGGCTCAGTCTCTGCGAGGTCTCTGGGTCCTCGTGCACACAAGGTGTTGTTTGAGCCCTCTGAGCATTTCTGGTGGGTGTGGAGCATGACTCTAAATGCAACTTTGCCCCTCCTGGCATCTTGCTGGGGCTTCTCCTTTGCCCTTGGCATGGGGTATCTTCTTTTGGTGGCATTCAACAATTTCCTATCAATGCCTGTTCAGCAGCAAGTTGTAATTTTGGAGTTTTTGCAGGAGATTATGAGTGCATGTCCTTCTACTCCACTATCTTGTCAGTCTCTTTTTCTGCCAAGAAAACCCTATGGTCATACCAAATACCCTCTTCCAAGAACACAAGAGAAGACTCTATACATGGACATCACCATGATGGTCAATACCAAAATCAGATTGATTATATTCTTTGCAGCCAAAGATGGAGAAGCTCTATACAGTCAGCAAAAACAAGATTGGGAGCTGACTATGACTCAGATAATGAAGTCCTTATTGCCAAATTCAGACTTAAATTGAAGAATGTAGGGAAAACCACTCGACCATTCAGGTATGACTTAAATCAAACCCCTTACAATTATACAGTGGAAGTGAGAAATAGATTCAAGGAATTAGATTTGATAGGCAGAGCACTTGAAGAACTATGGACAGAGATTCGTGACACTGAACAGGAGGCAGGGATCAAGAGCATCCCCAAAAAAAGAAATGCAAAAAAGGCAAAATGGTCATCTGAGGAGGCCTTACAAATAGCTGAGAAAAGAAGAGAAGTGAAAGGCAAAGGAGAAAAGGAAAGATATATCCATTTGAATGCAGAGTTCCAAAGAATAGCCAGGAGAGATAAGAAAACCTTCCTCAGTGGTCAATGCAAAGAAATAGAGGAAAAGAATAGAATGGGAAAGACTAGAGATCTCTTCAAGAAAATTAGAGATACCAAGGGAACATTTCATGCAAAGATGGGCACAAGAAAGGACAGAAATGGCATGGACCTAACAGAAGCAGAACATGTTAAGAAGAGGTGGCAAGAATACACAGAAGAATATACAAAAAAGATCTCCATGACCCAGATCACCAAAATGATGTGATAACTCATGTAGAGCCAGACATCCTGGAACGGAAAGTTAAGTGTGCCTTAAGAAGCATCACTATGAACAAAGCTAGTGGGGGTGATGGAATCCCAGTAGAGCTATTTATAATCCTAACAGATGATGCTGTGAAAGTGCTGCACTCAATATGCCAGCAAATTTGGAAAAGTCTGCAGTGGCCACTGGACTGCAAAGGTCAGTTTTCATTCCAATTACAAAGAAAGGCAATGCCAAAGAATGTTCAAACTACCTCACAATTGCATTCATCTCACATGCTAGCAAAGTAATGCTCAAAATTCTCCAAGTCAGGCTTCAACAGTATGTGAAGTGTGAATTTCCAGATGTTCAAGCTGGATTTAGAAAAGGCACAGGAACTAGAGATCAAATTGCCAACATCTGTTGGATTATAGAAAAAGAAAGAGAGTTCCAGAAAAACATCTAATTCTGCTTTATTGACTGTGCCAAAGACTTTGTGTGGATCACAACAAACTGTGGAAAACTGTTCAAGAGATGGGAATGCCAGACCACCTTTCCTACCTCCTGAGAAATCTGTATGCAGGTCAAGAAGCAACAGTTAGAACTGGACACGGAAAACAGACTTGTTCCAAATTGGGAAAGAGTACATCAAGGCTGTATATTGTCACCCTGCTTATTTAACTTATATGCAGAGCACATCATGCAAAATTCTGGGATGGATGAAGCAGAAGCTGGAATCAAGATTGCTGGGAGAAATATCAATAACCTCAGATATGCAGATGACACCACCCTTATGGCAGAAAGTGAAGAGGAACTGAAGAACCTCTTGATGAAAGTGAAAGAGGAGAGTGAAAAAAGCTGGCTTAAAACTCAACATTAAAAAAAGAAGATCATGGCAGCCAGTCCCATCACTTTATGGCAAATAGATGGGGAAACAATGGAAACAGTAACAGATTTTATTTTCTTGCACTTCAAAATCACTGCAGATAGTGACTGCAGCCATGAAATTAAAAGACGCGTGCTCCTTAGGAGAAAAGCTATGACCAACCTAGATAGCATATTAAGAAGCAGAGACATTACTTCGCCCACAACTGTTGATCTAGTCAAAGCTATGGTTTTTCCAGTAGTCAGGCAGGAGAAGGGAATGACAGAGGGTGAGGTTGTTGGATGACATCACCGACTCAATGGAAATGAGTTTGAGCAAGCTCCCGGAGTTGATGGACAGAGAAGCCTGGCGTGCTGCAGTCCATGGGGTTGCAAAGAGTCAGACATGACTGAACAACTGAATTGAACTGAAAACATTTCAGAACATTCTTCAGGGTATAATAAGGCTGAATCTTTGAAAACTAATTATTCCCCAAAGACTCTCAAGCAAAACAGAATTATTCTCAAGTGTGGTGGTAAGAAGTACTTTGCCTAAAGTCTTTTCATCTTTTAATACTCCCATATAAAATTACTCAGCCAGGTATTTTTCCCAGGAGTATGTCATCACCTCAAGGGATTTTCGGAACTACTTTTAGAACTAGTTTCCCATAAAGGAGCAGAGTTCCAAGCCTATAATTTTGATGTTGATGGAAGGCCTTAAGTATTTAAATTATCCACCTCTATTAAGTTCCAGTCACTACAAGACTTGCTATTGTCTTAAGAAGCTCTGTCTGAAATCAAAATTAAAAATTTTGGAAAACATTTTCCCTTCAAATTTTGAATACCATCCAGGTTAAATTATGGAGACAACAATGTGTCCTGAGAGACTTAATTTTCAGCACTGGTTTCCTGGGAGAATTTCCAAGTTAACTCTATTGAGTTATGAAACCTCAAAGAGGGAGTTCTGCTAACCGCGAAAGAGTAGCAAAATGACCATGATTTTTTACAAGTCTTCCTTTAAAAAATATGTTTCCATTAAGGATTGCTTCAGGATATAATATTTACGGAAACACCAATATGTATAAATAAAATGGACTTCATCGTATACTTAAATACAATAGACTTCATCAGTGAAAGATGTTTGTTGTCTGAAAAAATATGTCATCGGACCTAATGAATGACTCAACAAGAAAGCATTAAGAGAAGTGCAGATGCAATTTTACCATAAACATGCAACTTTAAAACCAGGAATTGCCTGAATCATAATAAGCCAGAAGTAGCGTGGACAGCTGTGTCCCATGGGAAAGCACTAAGCCCTGCACCTCACTCAGTGCCTGGCAAATAACAGACAACAATAAATATTTGCAAAACAGAATCATTAAATGTAAGATCTGTGTGGGAATTTTTTTTTCATGTCTGTGGTAGGAAACTACTTTCCAGGTGAAATCGCCTCCTAATAAGCTGCTCTGGCACTAAAGTAGTAAGACTAATAGAGTCAAAATTAGTTTTTCTCTGCAGAATTTAATCCTGCAGAGACTGGAGCCAAAGGGTTCTATAGGAGGAGCTGCTCCCAGCTGGTTTTATGATTCATGCAGCAGTTCTGCTAAGATCTCATTGTGCAGACAGACTGTGTGGGGTCTTAAAATACAAGATCTGCAGCAATCCCACTACTGGGCATATACCCTGAAAAAACCATAATTGAAAAAGCACATGTACTGCAATGTTCATTGCAGCAATATTTACAATAGCCAGGACATGGAAGTAACTTAGATGTCTATCGACATTTGAGTGGATAAAGAAGTTGTGATACATTTATACAACAGAATATTACTCAGCCATAAAAAGGAATGAATTGGAATCAGTTATAGTAAGGTGGATGAACCTAGAGCCTGTTATACAGAATGAAGTAAGTCAGAAAGACAAATACTATATGTTAAGTCATATATATGGAATCTAGAAAAATGGTACTGATGAACCTATTTGCAGGGCAGCAACAGAGATGCAACAATAGAAAACAGATTTGTGGAGACCGTGGGGGAAGAAAAGGGTGGGACACATTCAAAGAGTAGCACTGAAACATATACATTACCGTATGTAAAATGGATAGCCACTGGGAATTTTCGGTGTGACACAGGGAGCTCAACCTGGTGCTCCATGACAATCTCAAAGGATGGGATAAAGTAGGGGGTAGGTCTCCAATGAGTCAACTCTTCACATGAGGTGGCCAAAGTACTGGAGTTTCAGCTTTAGCATCATTCCTTCCAAAGAAATCCCAGGGCCGATCTCCTTCAGAATGGACTGGTTGGATCTCCTTGCAGTCCAAGGGACTCTCAAGCGTCTTCTCCAACACCACAGTTCAAAGGCATCGATTCTTCAGTGCTCAGCCTTCTTCACAGTCCAACTCTCACATCCATACATGACTACCGGAAAAACCACAGATTTGACTAGACGGACCTTAGTTGGTAAAGTAATGTCTCTGCTTTTGAATATGCTATCTAGGTTGGTCATAACATTTTAGAATGGCCAAAATCCAAAACAATGACAACACCAAATGGTAGTGAGGATGCGGAGCAACAGGAACTCTTGTTCATTGCTGGTGGAATAAAATTGGTATAACTGCTTTGGAAAATACTTTGGCAATTTCTTACAAAACTAAACATGTATTTTGGTATTTACCCAAAGGAGCTGAAAATATATGTCTACAAAAAAACCTATGCATAGATGTTTATACCTGTTTTATTCCTAACTGTCAAACTTGGAAGCAACCAAGATGTCTTTCATTAGGTGAATGGATAAACTATGTGCATCTAGACATTGTAACAACTTCCCAGGTGGCTCAGTGGTAAAGAATCCATCTGCCAAGCAGAAGGTGCTGGTTTAAACTGTGGTTTGGGAAGATTCCTTGGAGGAGAAAATGGCAACCCATTCCAGTATTCTTGCCTGGGAAATACCATGGACAATGGAGCCTGGCAGGCTACAATCCATGGGGTTGCAAAACGGCAGACATGACTTAGCAACTGAGCACACATACAAACAATGGAATATCATTCAGCGTAGAAAGAAACAAGCTTCAAGCCATGAAAATACATGAAGGAAGTTTAAATGCATATTATTAAGTCAAAGAAGCTAACTTGAAGAGGCTGCATACTGTTTTGTTCTAACTATATGACTTTCTGGAAAAGACAAAATTATGGAGACAGTAAAATGATCAGTAGTTGCAAAGGGACAGAGGTGGGAGAAAGGAATAGGCAGAGCACAGACTATTTTTAGGGCAGTGAATATACTCTGTGTGATAATATAATGATGGACACATGTCATTATACATTTGCCAAACCCATAAAATGTACACCAATAGTGAACTTTAATGTAAACTATAGATTTGAGGTGATTATGATGTGCTGATGTAGATCATCAATAGGGACAAAGGTCACCATTCCAGCAGGAGATGGTCATAATGAGAGATGATATGCATGTCTGCGGGAAGGAGTTATATGGAAAGTCTCTGTACCTTGTCCACAATTTTGCTATGAACCTAAAACTGCTCTAAAAATAAATTATTATTTAAAAAAGAAAAAAAAAAAAGTAGGGGGTAGGAAGGAGGTTCAAGGAGGAGGGGACATATGTAAACCCATAGCTGATTCATGCTGTTGTATGGCAGAAACTGACAAAACATCGTAAATCAATTATCCTCTAATTAAAAATAAAAATTAAAATAAAAACCAGCAACAGCAACAACAAAAATAAGTAAATAAATAAGCAAATAAAAGGCAAGGTCTGAGTCAGCAGGTCTGGAAGAGGCCCGAGACTCAGTCTTTCTGTCAAGCACCTAGGTGTTGCTTTTACCAAACACAGATTCATATGCCTGACACACAGTAAAATCAAACAAACTGAAACGCTGGCGCCTGGAGCTGAAATGGTGTATTGCAGGGCTGAGCAAGGAGAACAGGTAACTTGTGCTAACCCAAATCCAAACTCCCTGAAGGATTTCACCAAAGCATTTTTAAAGGCAAGGTGAGAGAGGGGCATCCCGGAGTATGCGATCAGCTCATAAATAATTCTCTGATTGGTTAACGGTGAGGTAATGGGGCGGTGTAACAGGGATTCACATTATCCCTAGGCGCCAGTCAGTCTGGGGGCCAAAGTAGTTCATTTCTCCCATTTAGTGGTGGTTTTAGCATCTGTAAAACAACTCAGGAAGTGTGCGTGAGAAACTATTATGTAAATACATCAGAGACTATCTAAGCAGAAAATTTGGGGGAGGGATCTGTCCAGGGACGGTCCCATAGAGTCTGATCCATTACAAGGCTAAGATGGGGTCTATGGGCCACACTGATGTAACAAAGTCATAGAAGAAAAGGGGATTCCTGAAGAGCCAGGCAGAGTAAGCAGATATGGGGGGATGGAAGGCACTGAACCTGGAGTCAGAAGACTGGTTATATGACCCCAGAAGAATCATTTAACTTCTTTGTATCCAAATTGTCTCATGGGAAGAGGGCATCATCAAAGTAATAGGGTGATAATCCTCACATCACTGGATCCTTGTGAGAACTGGTGGATATCTTACTGTGAACATACAGGGGAATGCTCTGTACACAGCCTGTGCTCAGTAACTGCTTCCTAAGTGGATGGTAAACACAGGTTATTCGTGTTGTTCTGAGGGTTCTGCTCCTCACCCGCCCCATGTGCCCAGGACCGTCCTGGCAGCAAGCAGGACCACAGGCGGCATTTGGTCAACTCAGGTAGTAGCAGAGCAACCAGTGCCTGGAAAGACGCTACAGCCTAGCTGATGGCTTCCTGTGGCGCCAGTAGGAGAGCATCTTCACTGAGAAAGCAGTAACTCTGAGGCCTTGGGTAACTTCCAGGCTTCTCTGACCAAAAAGTGGGAGACAGAGGCAGCTTGTTACCATAAAAAGATGGTATTAGAAGAGCTGATCTTCCACAGTCTTCAACATAAATTGCACATAAAATCAACAACACGCTGTCTTCTCCTTTCAGCTCTCATACCGTTAAGTGTTTTGTTATTGTTCAGCGTGTTATAGGCATTTTTTCAATTTTGTGTGTGTGTGGCCCTGTGAGGCATGTGGGATCTTAGTTCCCTGACCAGGGATCCAACTGGTGCCCCTGCATTGGAAGCGTGGAGTCCCAACCACTGGACGGCCAGGGAAGTTCTAGAGGGCATATTTAATGCCATATTCACATTTTTGTGCTTTTGATTGGGGCTTCTCTGGTGGATCAGAGGTTAAAGTGTCTGCCTCCAATGCAGGAGACCCAGGTTCGATCCCTGGGTCGGGAAGATCCCCTGGAGAAGGAAATGGTAACCCACTCCAGTATTCTTGCCTGGAAAATCCCATGGACGGAGAAGCCTGGTAGGCTACAGTCCATGGGGTCGCAAAGAGACGGACACAACTGAGCGACTTCACTTTCACGTTTTGATATATGACTTATTCAGATTCTATATATAAGTGATGTCACAAGTATTTGTCTTTCTCTGTCTGGTTTATTTCACTTCATGTAATGCTCTCAAGATCCACCCAGGTTGTCACAAACAGCAGACTAACCTTTCTTATGGCTGACTAATATCCCATTGTTTGCATGTGTGTATGTACATATATTGCATGCATGCTCAGTTGCTCAGTCATGTCTGACTCTTTGCGACCCCATGGCTGTAGACATCCTGTGAGCTTCCTCCACCCACGGAATTTTCCGAGGCAAGAATACTGGAGTAGGTGGCCATTTCCATCCTCCAGGGGGTCTTCCAATCCAGGAATCAAACCTGCATCTCCTGTGGGTCCTGTATTGGCAGACAGATTCTTTACCTGCTGACCCACCTGGGAAGCCTGTGCATATATTACATATATGTATAATATAAATGCATATTATCCCTACTGTGTCACATTTTTTTTTATCCACCCATCTATTGGCGGACACTTATGTTGTTTCCGTATTTTAGTTATTATGAATAATGCTGCAATAAACACGGGAATGCAGGTATCTCTTCAAGATTCTGATTTCATTTCTTTTGAGTGTATATCCAGAAGCAGGATTGCTGCATTATATGGTAGCTCTAGCAGAAAGACATTTTAATGAGTTTTCCCATGGCTGTGATGAGTGGGTATAATGCATGTTTAAATAAAGAGTTGAAATAATTTTGGCTGTGTCATATGGTATATACTGCCAGTCCTCACCATCCATTTGTATCAGTTCAGTTCAGTTCAGTCGCTCAGTCCTGTCCGACTCTTTGCAACCCCATGAACTGCAGCACATCAGGCCTCTCTGTTCATCACCATCTCCCGGAATTCACTCAGACTCACGTCCATCGAGTCCGTGATGCCATCCAGCCATCTCATCCTCAGTCGTCCCCTTCTCCTCCTGCCCCCAATCCCTCCCAGCATCAGAGTCTTTTCCAGTGAGTCAACTCTTCTTATGAGGTGGCCAAAGTACTGGAGTTTCAGCTTTAGCATCATTCCTTCCAAAGAAATCCCAGGACTAATCTCCTTCAGAATGTACTGGCTGGATCTCCTTGCAGTCCAAGGGACTCTCAAGAGTCTTCTCCAACACCACAGTTCAAAAGCATC
>SJYX01016486.1:114134-144987 GCA_006410675.1 Oreotragus oreotragus | reverse complement strand
TGTATGATGCAGGCCACTAAAAGCACCCCCCCCCCCCGCATGTCAAAGGGGATGACATGACAACCTGGAAGGAGGAGTGGGGCGGGAGGTGGGAGGGGAGCTCAGGAGGGAGCGGACACATGCATGCCTCTGGCTGATTTATATTGATGTATGGCAAATCCATCATAATTTTGTAATTATCCTCCAATTAAAAGAAATAAAATTAAAAAAACAAAAATAAGTAAATAAAAAATCAGATACATAAATGTGAAGGTGTGTTTATGTATTTGCATGCCAGCACAGAGACAAAAGTGTGGAGCATTAAATGGCTTTCTGTTTCCAGTACTTCCCTGTTGAATCACAACTTGTTATTTTCCCAAATGCAAATCCATGTAGCGCAAAGCTGAGAAAGTTTTTGAAAAGCTGACAGGTAAGGAGACTGGGAGAGTTTGCAGTTTCATGCTTTTACAAGATGAACTTCACTGATCTATCAGGATCACATTTGGGAGGAAAGTCATGAAAATGTTCAAAATGTGTTAGGAAACCTGATGTTCATGCTGGGGACAAGAATATCAGGTTGGTAGTCAGGAAGCTCTGGAATGAATCCAAAATGTCTTACTTTATAAACTGAAAAGTTTGGAAATTATTAGGTTCTAAGCTCAGCTTTTCTTGCTTTACCTTATGGACAAAAATGATTGATGTACAAGATTGTTGAGGATGAAGCAAATTTAAGTTATTGGATCTTCATATAGATATACACCATAGTTTTAATAGCCAACAAACAATATCCATTTTTTATAACAAAATATGTAAAAATGGTCTCCAACCTCAGTAATTTGGTAGCTTGTTTTACTTTAACTTGTTATAAATGATACTAGTAATGGTTAGTTTTCCTTAAATACCAGTATCAGTTATCTATAGTTACATTAACTATATATGCCTTTAAAGCACAAATTTTTTTCTACTATCTATAACACTGAACAATAATTTAAATGGATACTTTTGATTACTTATTTAATCCCCCAACACATTATTGATTTGTTCAGATTTTCTACTTCTTCATGATATGGTCTTGGTAGATTATAAAAGAATAAAATACTTAGGAATAAATTTAAATATGAGGATCAAATACTTGTACACTGAAAACTTCAAAATGTAGAGAAAACATTAAAGAATATATTAAAAATGATAAGACAATCCATGTTCAGGAAATGAAAAACTTAATATTGGTAAACTGTATATACTACTCAAAGTCATCTGGAGATTCAATATTATCTCCATCAAAATCCTGACAGTATTTTTTATAGATAAGAAAAAAAAACTTACAAAGTTTATATGGAACCACACACACACACACATAATGAAAGCAATCTTGAGAAAGAAGAATAAAGCCAGAGAGACCAAACTTCCTGACTTTAAAATATATTTCAAAGCTACAGTAATTAAAATGACATGATCCTGACATAAAGACAGACATACTGACCAATGGAACAGAAGAGGTAACCCAGAAATATGCCCACATATCTATGGTCAAGTGACCTTTGATAGGGCATCAAGAATATAAAATGAAGGACAATTTCATCAACAAAAGGTGTTGGGAAAACTGGATACTTACGTGTAAAATATTGAATTTGGATCCTTAAACTATACACAAAAATCAACTCAAAATTTATTAAAGACTGAAATGCAAGCTGTAAAACTCCTAGAAGACAAATCACAGAGAAAGTTTCTTGACATTAGTCTCAGCAATGATTTCCTTGAAATGACATAAAAAACAGGCAAGAAAAGTAAAAATAGGCAAGTGAGATGACATCAATCCAAAAACGTTTTGTACAATTTATGAAACAAGAAATGAAAGAATTAAGAAACAGAAGGAAAAGGCAACCTACAGAACAGAACATATGCAAATCATGTATTTGATAAGGGTCTAATATCCACAATATATAAGAAACTTCTACAACTCAAGAGCAAAAAAAAAAAAAAGTGTTTGAATAAGCATTTGTCCAAAAACAACATACAAATATCCCCCAAGTACATGAAAGGGGTTTCAATATCACTACTCATCAGAGAAATGCAAATCAAAACCACAATGAGATATCACTACACATAAATTTTGGGAGAACGAATGTTTTCACTAAAGAAAATTTTTCTAGGAATATCTTTTGATTTGTCATGTTTTCTTAATGCTGCTAAATGAATTTTTATAATTTTCTCCATAAAGATTTTACATACCTATCATTAGATTCATCCCTAGATAAATTATATTATTGTATTTGTGTTGTAACTGCATTTCTATCAACTATAATAAATGTCTTTTTAAAACTCATGCTTTTAAGTATTTATAGTCAGTGAATAAAGTAATTGCTTTTATATATTGCTTCTAATATAATCGTACCCTGAGAGCCGGGCCACCACACTAAGCGCGGGCCGCTTGTGAGAGTCGGGCCCCGGTGCACTAAGTGCGGGCGAGAGGAGCTACCCCACGTCCGAGATCAGGGGCAGCAACGTAGAGTGCCAGGCTGTGATGGCACAGGAACGGCCGAGAGGAGCTACCCTGTGTCTGAGGTCAGTGGCAGCCAGGAAGAGCTACCCCTCATCCGAGGTCAGTGGCGGCTGGGAGGAGACACCCCGCGTCTGAGGTCGGGGCGGCGGCCGGGAGGAGCTACCCGTGTCCGAGGTCAGGGGCGGCCAGGAAGAGACACCCCACGTCCGAGGCCAGGGGCGGCCGGGAGAAGACACCTTGCGCCCGAGGCCAGGGGTGGTGACCCGGAGGAGCCACCCTGAGCCCGAGGCCAGGGGCGGCAGCTGGGAGAAGCCACCCACGCCCGAAGCCACGGCCGGCGGCACGGAGGAGCACCCCGAGGAGCAGGGGCCGCGCAGGCACAGGAGGGCCTAGAAGAGCTCCCACGTTGAAGGTCAGGAACCGCGGCGGTAAGGAGATACCCCTCGTCCAAAGTAAGGAGCAGCCGTGAAGAGACAACCCTCGCCCAAGGTAAGAGAAACCCAAGTAAGATGGTAGGTGATGCAAGAGGGCATCAGAGGGCAGACACACTTAAACCATACTTGCAGAAAACTAGTCCATCTAATCACACTAGGACCAGGGCCTTGTCTAACTCAATGAAACCAAGCCGTGCCTGCAGGGCAACCCAAGGGGGGCGGGTCATGGTGGAGAGGTCTGACAGAACGTGGTCCACTGGAGAAGGGAATGGCAAGCCACTTCAGTATTCTTGCCTTGAGAACCCCATGAACAGTATGAAAAGGCAAAATGATAGGATATCAAAAGAGAATCTCCCCAGGTCGTTAGGTGCCCAATATGCTACTGGAGATCAGTGGAGAAATAACTCCAGAAAAAATGAAGGGATGGAGCCAAAGCAAAAACAATACCCAGTTGTGCATGTGACTGGTGATAGAAGCAAGATCCGATGCTGTAAAGAACAATATTGCATAGGAACCTGGAATGTCAGGTCCATGAATCAAGGCAAATTGGAAGTGGTCAAACAAGAGATGGCAAGGGTGAACGTCGACATTCTAGGAATCAGCGAACTAAAATGGACTGGAATGGGTGAATTTAACTCAGATGACCATTATATCTACTACTGCGGGCAGGAATCCCTCAGAAGAAATGGAGTAGCCATCATGGTCAACAAAAGAGTCCGAAATGCAGTACTTGGATGCAATCTCAAAAACGACAGAATGATCTCTGTTCGTTTCCAAGGCAAACCATTCAATATCACAGTTATCCAAGTCTATGCCCCAACCAGTAATGCTGAAGAAGCTGAAGTTGAACGGTTTTATGAAGACCTACAAGACCTTGTAGAACTAACACCCAAAAAAGATGTCCTTTTCATTATAGGGGACTGGAATGCTAAAGTAGGAAGTCAAGAAACACCTGGAGTAACAGGCAAATTTGGCCTTGGAATGCGGAATGAAGCAGGGCAAAGACTAATAGAGTTTTGCCAAGAAAATGCACTGGTCATAGCAAACACCCTCTTCCAGCAACACAAGAGAAGACTCTACACATGGACATCACCAGATGGTCAACACCGAAATCAGATTGATTATATTCTTTGCAGCCAAAGATGGAGAAGCTCTATACAGTCAACAAAAACAAGACCAGGAGCTGACTGTGGCTCAGATCATGAACTCCTTATTTCCAAATTCAGACTTAAATTGAAGAAAGTAGGGAAAACCGCTAGACCATTCAGGTATGACCTAAATCAAATCCCTTATGATTATACAGTGGAAGTGAGAAATAGATTTAAGGGCCTAGATCTGATAGACAGAGTTCCTGATGAACTATGGAATGAGGTTCGTGACATTGTACAGGAGACAGGGATCAAGACCATCCCCATGGAAAAGAAATGCAAAAAAGCAAAATGGCTGTCTGGAGAAGCCTTACAAATAGCACTGAAAAGAAGAGAGGCGAAAAGCAAAGGAGAAAAGAAAAGATATAAGCATCTGAATGCAGAGTTCCAAAGAATAGCAAGAAGAGATAAGAAAGCCTTCTTCAGCAATCAATGCAAAGAGATAGAGGAAAACAACAGAATGGGAAAGACTAGAGATCTCTTCAAGAGAATTGGAGATACCAAGGGAACATTTCATGCAAAGATGGGCTCGATAAAGGATAGAAATGGTATGGACCTAACAGAAGCAGAAGATATTAAGAAGAGGTGGCAAGAATACACAGAAGAACTGTACAGAAAAGATCTTCACGACCCAGATAATCATGAGGATGTGATCACTAATCTAGAGCCAGACATCTTGGAATGTGAAGTCAAGTGGGCCTTAGAAAGCATCACTAAGAACAAAGCTAGTGGAGGTGATGGAATTCCCGTTGAGCTGTTTCAAATCCTGGAAGATGATGCTGTGAAAGTGCTGCACTCAATATGCCAGCAAATTTGGAAAACTCAGCAGTGGCCACAGGACTGGAAAAGGTCAGTTTTCATTCCAATTCCAAAGAAAGGCAATGCCAAAGAATGCTCAAACTACCGCACAATTGCACTCATCTCACACGCTAGTAAAGTAATGCTCAAAATTCTCCAAGCCAGGCTTCAGCAATATGTGAACCGTGAACTCCCTGATGTTCAAGCTGGTTTTAGAACAGGCAGAGGAACCAGAGATCAAATTGCCAACATCCGCTGGATCATGGAAAAAGCAAGAGAGTTCCAGAAAAACATCTATTTCTGCTTTATTGACTATGCCAAAGCCTTTGACTGTGTGGATCACAATAAACTGTGGAAAATTCTGAAAGAGATGGGAATACCAGACCACCTAACCTGCCTCTTGAGAAATCTGTATGCAGGTCAGGAAGCAACAGTTAGAACTGGACATGGAACAACAGACTGGTTCCAAATAGGAAAAGGAGTACGTCAAGGCTGTATATTGTCTCCCTGCTTATTTAACTTATATGCAGAGTACATCATGAGAAACGCTGGACTGGAAGAAACACAAGCTGGAATCAAGATTGCCGGGAGAAATATCAATAACCTCAGATATGCTGATGACACCACCCTTATGGCAGAAAGTGAGGAGGAGCTAAAAAGCCTCTTGATGAAAGTGAAGGAGGAGAGCGAAAAAGTTGGCTTAAAGCTCAACATTCAGAAAACGAAGATCATGGCATCCGGTCCCATCACTTCATGGGAAATAGATGGGGAAACAGTGGAAACAGTGTCAGACTTTATTTTTTTGGGCTCCAAAATCACTGCAGATGGTGACTGCAGCCATGAAATTAAAAGACGCTTACTCCTTGGAAGAAAAGTTATGACCAACCTGGATAGTATATTCAAAAGCAGAGACATTACTTTGCCGACTAAGGTCCGCCTAGTCAAGGCTATGGTTTTTCCTGTGGTCATGTATGGATGTGAAAGTTGGACTGTGAAGAAAGCTGAGCGCCGAAGAATCGATGCTTTTGAACTGTGGTGTTGGAGAAGACTCTTGAGAGTCCCTTGGACTGCAAGGAGATCCAACCAGTCCATTCTGAAGGAGATCAACCCTGGGATTTCTTTGGAAGGAATGATGCTAAAGCTGAAACTCCAGTACTTTGGCCACCTCATGCGAAGAGTTGACTCATTGGAAAAGACTCTGATGCTGGGAGAGCTTGGAGGTAGGAGAAGAAGGGGACGACTGAGGATGAGATGGCTGGATGGCATCACCGACTCGATGGACGTGAGTCTGAGTGAACTCCGGGAGATGGTGATGGATAGGGAGGCCTGGCGTGCTGCGATTCATGGGGTCGCAAAGAGTCAGACACGACTGAGCGACTGAACTGAACTGAACAAACATGGAGGCAAAATCTCATGTAACCTTGAGAAACAGCTCTGAGGCAGGAGAGGGAGATAGGGTATATAGAAATTTGCAGTAAAGAGGGGCAGATAGTCTGAACATCAAAGATTATCATTAAGGAAACCAGATATCTCAAGTTAAGGAATTTAGCTCTCTTCTATGTATGTAAAGATGCAAGCAGCTGGGTTCACTGAATCCATTTCTTTCATTTGTATCTCACCTATCTGGGGCCAATATCCTGCTTCTTGATTTTATTACATCCTTAAGTTCTTGCTCACTGTAGGGAGTGCCTGATGGCTGCCAGATCACAGGCATTGTCTTGGGGCCCTCCAGGCTCAGAAATCCATATCTGCATGCTGGAAATCACTGATAGCTGTTATATCTTTGTTTACTCATATGGCAGGAGATATCCCATTTCACAATATTTCTCCTGTCTTCGTTTGAACTCAGGTTGCCAGTAGGCAGGAGTTATAGGATCACTACAAAACTTTCCTAATCCTGTGTTTGAGTCTCTTCCAAAATGCAGGTGATAGTAGCCGACTTCAATGCTACAGCAAGCTCTGAACAAATAAGCTGTGCTTTTTCTCATGTGGTTTGCTTCATTTACTTCATTTACAAGCTATACATTTCACTTTAAAAGAATAAATTACATTGAGCTTCCTTGGTGGTGCAGAGGTTAAAGTGTCTGCCTGCAATGTGGGAGACCTGGGTTCGATCCCTGGGTTGGGAAGATCCCCTGGAGAAGGAAATGGCAACCCACTCCAGTATTTTTGCCTGGAGAATCCCATGGACGAAGGAGCTTAGTGGGGTACAGTCCACGGGTCGCAAAGAGTCGGACATGACTGAGCGACTTCACTTCACTTCATGTTTTGATAGGAAGTGTTCTCGTTAAAATCCTTCTCTATTTGATTCACCTGTTATTTGTAAGTGTTGCATCAAAAGTTTCTAAATTTGTAAGCATTTTTAATCCAATTATTTTGGGGTATTTATTTCTTAATTAATTCCACTGTAGACAGAGAACTTCACCTACATGGTAGTTGTTTCTTTTTATTTGTAGAGATAGTTTGTGAGTATGATACTTTGGTATGGGAAAAATATGTGCTTTCTGAAGTTGGGTGTAGTTATTTATGAAAGTGAAAGTGACACCTCTCTCAGTCGTGCCTGATTCTTTGGGACGCCGTGGACTATAGCCTACCAAGCTCTTCCATCCATCTATGGGATTTTCCAGGCAAGAGTGCAGGAGTGGGTTGCCATTTCTTTCTCCAGGGGGATCTTCTCGACCCAGGGATCGAACCCGGGTCTCGCACATTGCAGGCAGACGCTTTTGCCATCTGAGCCACCAAGGTATCCATTAAATCAAGTTTATTACTTAACTTGTTCAAGTCTTTTCTACTAGTTTATGATATTTTGCAAATAACTGGGACAATGCAATTAAAAACAAACTCTTCTCTCCGTCCAGAAGATCCTTCCACAAAGGTATAATAGAAACAAGACAGCTTTATTATTAAATATATAGGAAACGTAATGTGCATCCCAAGGATTCACTGAGACTATGCAAAGACATAAAAATCTAACCCTTTTATAAGCCAAGCAGGCACAACTATTATATATATGTTCTCAAGATAAACAGTAACTAGTCCCCCAAGTAAGAGTACTTGACACTACAATGTGCCACACAGTCACCTTAGATTTACCTGGTAACTGGGAGATCAGCTGTGTTAGTTAACTGACTTTATCCAAAGGAAAAACAAACTTCTCATCTTCATGACAGGAAGTACTTCTGGAGTGAGGTGTCTGGCAGCGGCATTTTCTTCCTTGATAATCATATTTCAAAGACATAGCTTCCAGATTCTTGAGAAAGACATGCCTGAATTTTAAAGCTAAAAGAGGCTTGAACAAGTAAAAGTGTTACTTGTTCAGTTGTGACCAACTCTTTGTGACCCCATAAACAGTAGACTGCCAGGCTACTCTGTCCATGAAATTCTCCAGGCAAGAATACTGCAGCGGGTTGCCATTCCCTTCTGCAGGGGATCTTCCCAAAATGATTATATTTCAAAGACATAGTTTCCAGTTCCTTGAGAAAGACATGCCTGAATCTTAAAGCTGAAAGCAGCTTATTTACCTTAAAAAGATTTACATACATTTCAAAGAGAGAGAAAAAGAACTTATATTTTTTCTAAAGTAAAAACTCTAAGAAAAGGGAGAAGGAGAATTAAGTCTCTTTCTTTTAATTTGTATTTATCCTTATAATGTCAAGGATAGAGAGAAGTTTATAAAAACCACATAATATATTGTTGTAATTCTTTATTTGGGGGGGAGATATCTGTTTTCATCTCTTTTAGATTTGGTTTTCTTTTATATTCACACTATCTTGGAATTGTTACATCTTTCTTATCAGTTAAATATTTTGTAAATGTATAGGTGGCTCAGATGGTAAAAAATCTGAGTGCAGTGCAGGAGAACTGGATTCAGTTCCTGGCTTGGGTTGGGAAGATCCCTTGGAAAAGGAAATGACAACCCACACTAGTATTCTTGCAAGAATTCCATGGACAGAGGAGCCCAGTGGGCTACCTTTCCTAGGGTCACAAAGAGGCAAACATGACTGAGCAACTGACACAGTAATAAATTTATCACTAATACTTTGGTCTTCAGTAGGCCAGTTCAGTCACTTAGTCGTGTCCGACTCCTTGTGACCCCATGAATCACAGCACGCCAGGCCTCCCTGTCCATCACCAACTCTCGGACTTCACTCAAACTTACGTCCATCAAGTCGGTGATGCCATCCAGCCATCTCTTCCTCTGTCATCCCCTTTTCCTACTCCCCCCAATCTTTCCTAGCATCAGAGTCCTTTCCAATGAGTCAACTCTTTGCATGAAGTGGCCAAAGTATTGGAGTTTCAGCTTTAGCATCATTTCTTCCAAAGAACACCCAGGGCTGATCTCCTTTAGAATGGACTGGTTGGATCTCCTTACAGTCCAAAGGACTCTCAAGTCTTCTCCAACACCACAGTTCAAAAACATCAATTCTTCGGCACTCAGCTTTCTTCACAGTCCAACTCTCGCATCCATACATGACCACTGGAAAAACCATAGCCTTGACTAGACGGATCTTTGTTGGCAAAGTAATGTCTCTGCTTTTGAATATGCTATCTAGGTTGGTCATAACTTTTCTTCCAAGGAGTAAGCATCTTTTAATTTCATGGCTGTAATCACCATCTGCAGTGCACCATCTGCACCCCAAAATAAATTCTGACACTGTTTCCACTGTTTCCTCATCTATTTGCCATGATTTGATGGGACCGGATGCCATAATTTTCATTTTCTGAATGTTGAGCTTTAAACCAACATTTTCACTCTCCTCTTTCACTTTCATCAAGAGGCTTTTTAGTTCCTCCTCACTTTCTGCCCATAAGGGTGGTTTCATCTGCATATCTGAGGTTATTGATATTTCTTTCAGCAATTTTGATTCCAGCTTGTGCTTTTTCCATCCCAGTGTTTCTCATGATGTACTCTGCATATAAGTTAAATAAGCAGGGTGACAACATACAGCCTTGTTGTACTCCTTTTCCTATTTGGAACCAGTCTGTTGTTCCATGTCCAGTTCTACTGTTGCTTCCTGAACTGCATCTAGGTTTCTCCAGAGGCAGGTCAGGTGGTCTGGTATTCCCATCTCTCAGAATTTTCCACAGTTTATTGTGATCCATACAGTCAAAGGCTTTGGCACAGTCAATAGAGCAAAAATAGATGCTTTTCTGGAACTTTCTTGCTTTTTCCATGATCCAGCGGATGAGATGTGTATAAGAGACAGACCCGGAGGAGCCACCCTGAGCCCGAGGCCAGGGGCGGCAGCTGGGAGAAGCCACCCACGCCCGAAGCCACGGCCGGCGGCCNCAGCGGATGTTGGCAATTTGATCTCTGGTTCCTCTGTCTTTTCTAAAACCAGCTTGAACATCAGGAAGTTCATGGTTCACATATTGCTGAAGCCTGGCTTGGAGAATTTTGAGCATTACTTTACTAGCATGTGAGATGAGTGCAATTGTGCGGTCGTTTGCGCATTCTTTGGCATTGCCTTTCTTTGGGACTGGAATGAAAACTGACCTTTTCCAGTCCTGTGGCCACTGCTGAGTTTTCCAAATTTGCTGGCAAATTGAGTGCTGCACTTTCACGGCATCATCTTTCAGGATTTGAAATAGCTCAACTGGAATTCCATCACCTTCACAGGCTTTGTTCATAGTAATGCTTTCTAAGGCCCACCTGATTTCATAGTCCAGATGTCTGGCTCTAGGTCTTGCAAGTCTATTTATATAAGGTAAAAATATATTTTATAACATTAGTATAATTTGTAATTTTTATATTTTTCCAACATCATAATTTTAAATATTTCATGTTTATATTTATTGAAGTATCTCTTAAAGAAAAAATATAAAGCTGATTTTTTAATGTAGAAATTTGTTACCATTAATTCCATTCCTTTAGGTTTACTAATGTATTTTGACTTTGATTTGTTTCTATTTTATCTTCTGCTTTCTATGTATTCTGTTTTTAAAATTTTACTGAAAGATTTTAAAACATACATAAAAGTCATACAACATAAACATGGTTTCATCAATTACCTGTGTAACGCTACTTCAGTCAAGATAGATAATTCCCAACACTTCCAAAGCTCCCATATCTCCACGTTGCCCCATGTTTCCTATTCAATAACAGACATTTCCTTCAAGACTATAAAGAATCCGTATCCTGAATAATGTGGTATTTACTTCCTTGCTTATTTTCTTTTATAATTTTAAACATGGAATCTCAAGAGTTTGTCTTTTTCACCTTTTGTCAATGTATACCAAAAAAAATCAAACCTTGCATGCCTTTCATGTTTTTTTTTTTCCTCAAAAATTTTTAAGATTCATTCTTGATGTATGAGCTGCTGCCCTCAATTTATTTTTAGCTTTCTGTCATCTTCAATTGGGAAAGAGACCCAGATCGTTGATCCCTTTTAGAGTTGGTCAGTATGAGTTGTTTTCAGCGTTGTTGTCATTCAGTCCTCCAGTCCTGAGCAACTTTTTATGACCACATGGACTGCAGCACACCAGGCATCTCTGTCTTTCACATATCCATTGAGTCAGTGATGCCATCTAATCATCTCATTTCTGTCATCTGCTTCTCCTCCTCCCTTTAATCTTTGTCAGCATCACAGTCTTTTCTAACAAGTTGGCTCTTTGCATCAGGTGGCTAAAGTACTGGAATGTCAGCATCAGCATCATTCCTTCCAATGAATAATCAGGGTTGATTTCCTTCAGGATTGACTGGTTTGATCTCCTTGCAGTCCAAAGGACTCTCAATAGCTTTCTCCAGCACCACAGTTTGAAAGCATCAATTATATGGCATTCAGCCTTCTTGATAGTTCAGCTCTCACATCTGTAAATGACTACTTGAAAAATGATAGCTTTGACTATACGGAACTTGGTTGGCAAAGTCTTATCTCTGCTTTTTTAATATGCTAGGTTTATCATAGCTTTTCTACCAAGGAGCAACCATCTTTTAATTTCATGGCTGCAGTCACAGTGACTTTGGAGTCCAAAAAATAAAGCCTGTCACTGTTTCCATTGATTCCCCATTTATTTGCAATGAAGTGACGGGACTAGATGCCATGATCTTAGTTTTTGAATGCTGAGTTTTAATCCAGCTTTTTCACTCTCTTCATTTACCTTTATCAAGCATTCTTTAGTTAGTTTCTGCCATTAGGCTCATGTCATCTGAATATTGAAGATTATTGGTATTTCTCCCAGCAATCTTGATTCCAGCTTGAGCTACATCCAGCTTGGCATTTCGCATAATGTAAGAGAATGCACTAGTCACAGCAAACACCCTCTCCCAACAAAACAAGAGATGTCTATACATGGACATCACCAGATGTTCAATACAGAAATCAGACTAATTATATTTGTTATAGTCGAAGATGGAGAAGCTGTATACAGGCAGCAAAAACAAGGCCAGGAACTGAAAATGGCTCAGATCATGAACTCCTTATTGCCAAATTCAGACTTAAATTGGAGAATGTAGGGAAAACCAGTAGGCCATTCATGTATGACCTAAATCAAATCACTTATGATTATACAGTGGAAGTAACAAATATATTCCAGGAATGAGATCTGATAGACAGAGTGCCTGAAGAACTATGGACAGAGGTTTGTAACTTTGTATATGAGGCAGTGATCAAAATCATCTCCAAGAAAAAGAAATGCAAAAAAGGCAAAATGGTTTTCCAAGGAGGTCTTATGAATAGCTGAGAAAAGAAGACAAGTGAAAGCAGGGGAGAAAAGGAAAGATATATCCATCTGAATGCAGAGTCCCAGAGAATAGCAAGGAGAGATTATAAAATTTTTTTTAAGTGATCAATGCAAAGAAATAGAGGAAAACAAAAGAATGTGTAGGACTAGAGATCTCTTCAAGAAAATTAGAGACACCAAGGAACTATTTCATGCAAAGATGGGCACAGTAAAAAACAGAAACTGTTCAGACCTAACAGAATCAAAAGATACTAAGGAGAAGAGGCAAAGATACACAAAAGAACTATACAAAAAAATGTTAATCACCCAAAAAAAAAAAAAAAAAAAGATGATGTGATTAGTCACCTAGAGCCAGACATCCTGCAGTGTGAAGTAAAGTGGACCTTAGGAAGCATCACTACAAACAAAGCTAGTGGAGGTAATGGAATTCCAGTTGAGTTATTTCAAATCCTAAAAGAAGATGCTGTGAAAGTGCTGCACTCAATATGCCAACAAATTTGGAAAACTCACCAGTGGCTACAGGACTGATAAAGTTAAGTTTTCATCCCAATCCCAAAGAAGGGCAATGCCAAGGAACGTTCAAACTACTGCACATTTGCATTCATTGCACATGCTACCAAAGTAACGCTCAAAATCCTTCAAGCTAGGCTTCAGCAGAATATGAACTGAGAACTTCCATATATACAATCTGTTGGAAAAGGGAGAGAAACCAGAGATCAATTGTCAACACTAGTTGAATCAGAAAAAGCTACAGATTTCCATAAAAACAAATATTTCTGTTTCATTGACTACTTTAAAGCCTTTGACTGTGTAGATCACACACACACACACACACACACACACACACACACACACAAACTATGGAAAACTCTTAAACCTATGGGAATACCAGACCACCCTATCTGCCTCCTGGCAACTCTGCATGCAGGTCAAAGGCAACAGTTAGAACTGAACATGGAACAATGGACTGGTTAAAAATTGGGAAAGGAGTTCCTCAAGGCTGTATATTATCATCCTGCTTATTTAACTTATATGCAGAGTACATCATGCAAAATGCCGAACTGGATGAGGCACAAGCTGAATCAAGACTGCCAGGAGAAGCATCAATAAATTCAGATATGCACGACACCACCCTTATGGCAGAAAGTGAAGAGAAACCAAAGAGCCTCTTGATGAAAGTGAAAGAGAAGAGTGAAAAAGCTGGCTTAAAACTCAGTATTTAAAAAGGGAAGATCATGATATCTGGTCCCATCATTTCATGACAAATGGAAAAACAATGGAAACAGTGACAGACTTATTTTCTTCGGCTCTAAAATCACTTTGGACATTAGCCATGAAATTAAAAGATGCTTGCTCCATGGAAGAAAAGCAATGACAAAAATAGACAGCATTTTGAAAAACAGAGACATCACTTTGCTAAAAATGTCCATATAATCAAAGCTATGGTTTTTCCAGTAGTCATGTATGAATGTGAGAGCTGGACAATATAAAAGGCTAAGCACTGACAAATTGATGCTTTTGAACTGTGGTATTGGAGAAGACTCTTGAGATTCCTTTGGACTACAAGGAGATCAATCCAGTCAATCCTCAAGGAAATCAACCTTGAATATTCATTGAACTGATGCTAAAGCTGAAACTCCAATACTTTGGAACCTAATAAGAAGAGCTAACTCACTGAAAAATCCCTGATGTTGGGATTGAGGTAGGAGGAGAAGGGAATGACGGAGAGGATGAGATGGTTGGATGGCATCACCAACTCAATGGGCATGAGTTTGAGCAAACCTAGGAGATACTGAAGGACAAGGAAGCCTGACATTCTGAAGTCAATGGGGTCACAAAGAGATGGACATGACAGAGCAAGTGAAAAACAGCTCTGCACATATGTGAAATAAGATAGTGACAGTATACAGCCTTGATGTACTGCTTTACCAAGTTAAAACCAGTCCATTGCTCCTTGTTTCATTCTACCTGTTGCTCCTTGAGCTGCATACAGGTATCCTAAGAGGCAGGTAAGGTGGTCTTGTATTTCCATCTTTGTAAAAATTTTCCACAGTTTCTTGTGATCCACATAGTCAAAGGCTTTAGTGTAGTCAATGAAGCAAGAGTAGATTTTTTCCCCTAGAATTCTATTGCTTTTTATATAATCTAACAGATGTTGGCAATTAGATCTCTGGCTCCTCTGCCTTTTCAACATCCATATTGTACATCTGGAAGTTCTCAGTTCACTTACTATTGAAGCTTCGCTTGAAGGATTTGAACATTACCTGCTAGCATGTGAAATGAGTGCAATTGTGCAGTAGTTTCAACATTCTTTGGCATTGTCCTTTCTTGTGATTGGAATGAAAACTGAATTTTTTCAGGCCTGTGGCCACCACTAAGTTTTTCAAATTTGCTGGCATACTGACTGTGCCACTATAACAGCATCATCTTTTAGGATTTGAAATAAGTCAACTGGAATTCCATCACCTCCACTAGCTTTGTTCATAGTGATGCTTCCTAAGGCCCACTTAACTTCTCATTCCAGGATGTCTGACTCTAGGTAAGTGATCATACCATCATGGTTATCTGGGTATTTAGGATATTTTCTGTATAATTCTTCCATATACTCCTGCCATCTCTTATTAATATCTTCTGTTTCTGTAAGGTCCACACAATTTCTGTCCTATATTGTACCCATCTCTTCATGAAATGTTCCCTTGGTATCTCTAATTTTCTTGACGAGCTCTCTAATTTTTCCCATTCTATTGTTTTCCTCTATTTCTTTTCATTGATCACTTAGGAAGACTTTCTTTTAACTCTAGGTAAGTGATCATACCATCATGGTTATCTGGGTATTTAGGATATTTTCTGTATAATTCTTCCATATACTCCTGCCATCTCTTATTAATATCTTCTGTTTCTGTAAGGTCCACACAATTTCTGTCCTATATTGTACCCATCTCTTCATGAAATGTTCCCTTGGTATCTCTAATTTTCTTGACGAGCTCTCTAATTTTTCCCATTCTATTGTTTTCCTCTATTTCTTTTCATTGATCACTTAGGAAGACTTTCTTTTCTGTTCTTGCTATTCTTTAGAACTCTGCATTCAGAAGGGTATATCTTTCCTTTTCTCCTTTGTCTTTGGCTTCTCTTCTTTATTCAGGGCCTCCTGAGACAACCATTTTGCCTTTTTGCATTTCTTTTTCTTGGGGATTATTGTGGTCACCACCTCTTGTACAACGTTACAAACATTTGTCCATAGTTCTGGCATTCTGTCTATCAGTTCTCATCCCTTGAATCTATTTGTCATTTCCAGTGTATAAACATAAGGATTTTATTTAGGTCATATCTGAATGGTCTAATGGTTTTTCCTACTTTCTTCAATTTAAGTCTGAATTTTGAATAAAGGAGTTCATGATCTGAGCCACAGTCAGCTCCAGGTCATTTTTTTGCTGACTGTACAGAGATTCTCCACTTTCACGTGCACACATTATAATCAATCTGATTTCAGCATTGACCATCTGGTGATATCCCTGTGTATACTCCTCTCTTGGGTTTTTGGAAGTGGTTCTTTGGTATGACAAATGCATTCTCTTGGCATAACTCTGTTAGTATGGCCCTGCTTCATTTTGTACTCCAAAGCCAAATTTGCCTCTTATTCCAGGTATCTCTTGTCTTCCTACTTTGCATTCCAGTACCCTATGATGAAAAGGATATCTTGTTCTGGTATTAGTTCTAGAAGGCCTTTCAGGTCTTTGTAGAACCTTTCAACTATGTGCAGGACATTTATAGAGTGTATTGTTGTTGCATCTATACATCAGTTTGGAATGGAAGGATCCTTGGTTATATAACATGACTTGAAATTAGCCAGATGCTGTGATTTTACTTTCCAAAATAGTTTTATAGAAGTACTCAAGAATTCCTCAGTCTGCAGTAAATTGACAAGAATTTCAGGCACTGAAAAAATCCTGTTGTCAGACCTTAACATTTAAATTTACTATTATCTAATTCCAGATGGTGCTTGTAAGAAAGAATTCACCTGCCAATGCAAGAGATAAAAAAAGACATGCATTCGATCTCTGGGTCAAGAAGATCCCCTGGAGTAGGAAATGGCACCCCACTCCAGTATTGTTGCCTGGTAAATTACATGGTCATTGGAGCCTGGCAGTTTATAGTCCATGGGGCCGCAAAGAATCAGACACAAGTTAGCACCTAAACACACACACACACACACACACAGAATATTCTTATGTTTTGTGATAAGTCCCTTGCTGCTGCTGCTAAGTCACTTCAGTCGTGTCCGACTCTGTGTGACTCCATAGACGGCATCCCACCAGGCTCCCCCATCCCTGGGATTCTCCAGGCAACAATACTGGAATGGGTTGCCATTTCCTTCTCCAATGCATGAAAGAGAAAAGTGAAAGTGAAAGTGAATTCGCTCAGTCTGTCCGACTGTTAGCGACCCCATGGACTGCAGCCCACCAGGCTACTCCGTCCATTGCATTTTCCAGGCAAGAGTACTGGGGTGGGGTGCCATTGCCTTCCCTGGATAAGTCCCTTAAGAGTATCTAATTATAACTTGCTACCAACATGCAAAAACACCAGCATGTGGGAGAATAAAGATGAAAATATCAAGCACAAGTGAAGATGTGGAGAAACTGGGACTTACATAGGCTGTTGGTGAGATCAGCAACTGTGTTAAAACACTCGTAATAATCAAGTACCATCTCCTGGGAGATATACAATGTTGTACAGAGATTCATGAAAATTAATGCAAGTGTTGTTCCTTGTCTTGTGACTTTGCAGGCCTTCCCATTCAGAAGTAAAGTCTATTTGCTAGTACTTGAAATTGATACTAGCTATCTTGCCCAGGAAGAGACACAAGCTGGAATCAAGATTGCCAGGAGAAATATCAATAACTTCAGATATGCAGATGACACTACCCTTATGGCAGAAAGTGAAGAGGAACTACAAAACCTCTTGATGAAAGTGAAAGTGGAGAGTGAAAAAGTTGGCTTAAAGCTCAACATTCAGAAAATGGAGATCATGGCATCCGGTCCCATCACTTCATGGGAAATAGATGGGGAAACAGTGGAAACAATGTCAGACTTTATTTTTTGGGGCTCCAAAATCACTGCAGATGGTGATTACAGCCATGAAATTAAAAAATGCTTACTCCTTGGAAGAAAAGTTATGACCAACCTAGATAGCATATTCAAAAGCAGAGACATTACTTTTCAGACTAAGGTTCATCTAGTCAAGGCTATGGTTTTTCCTGTGGTCATGTATGGATGTGAGAGTTGGGACTGTAAAGAAGGCTGAGGGCCGAAGAATTGATGCTTTTGAACTGTGGTGATGGAGAAGACTCTTGAGAGTCCCTTGGACTGCAAGGAGATCCAATCACTCCATTCTGAAGGAGCTCAGCCCTGGGATTTCTTTGGAAAGACTGATGCTAAAGCTGAAACTCCAGTACTTTGGCCACCTCATGTGAAGAGTTGNTTTTGGGGCTCCAAAATCACTGCAGATGGTGATTACAGCCATGAAATTAAAAAATGCTTACTCCTTGGAAGAAAAGTTATGACCAACCTAGATAGCATATTCAAAAGCAGAGACATTACTTTTCAGACTAAGGTTCATCTAGTCAAGGCTATGGTTTTTCCTGTGGTCATGTATGGATGTGAGAGTTGGGACTGTAAAGAAGGCTGAGGGCCGAAGAATTGATGCTTTTGAACTGTGGTGATGGAGAAGACTCTTGAGAGTCCCTTGGACTGCAAGGAGATCCAATCACTCCATTCTGAAGGAGCTCAGCCCTGGGATTTCTTTGGAAAGACTGATGCTAAAGCTGAAACTCCAGTACTTTGGCCACCTCATGTGAAGAGTTGACTCATTGGAAAAGACTCTGATGCTGGGAGGGATTGGGGGCAGGAGGAGAAGGGGACGACAGAGGATGGGATGGCTGGATGGCATCACTGACTTGATGGATGTGAGTCTGATTGAACTCTGGGAGTTGGTGATAGACAAGGAGTCCTGGCGTGCTGCGATTCATGGGGTTGCAAAGAGTCAGACACAACTACGTGACTGAACTGAATTGAACTGACCTTGCCCAGGAACAAAATGCAGGCTATTTCAGAGTTTAGGTATATGCCTTTGTTTATATCAACCAAATTGTTAAAATGAGATAATCACTCATAAACCCTGCAATTTTAAAGAAAGGTTTTTAAAAATCCATATTACATCAGCATAGTTTATTTTCTATCCATGCAACAAAATTCTACCAAAAATGACAAGAAACACCAACATTCCATCAGTTTGCCAATAAAGGTCTGTATAATTAAAGCTCTGGTTTTTCCAGTAATCATTTATAAATGTTAAGAGTTGAACCATAAAGAAGGGTGAGGGCCAAAGAATTTATACTTTTTTATTGTAGTGCTGAAAAAGACTCTTGAGAGTCCCTTGAACAGAAAGCAGCTCAAGCCAATCAATCCTAAGGGAAATCAACTCCCATTGGAAGAAATGATGCTGAAATTGAAGCTCCAATACTTTGGCTACCTGAAGCAAAGAGCCGACTCATTGGAAAAGACCGTCATGTTGGAAAGACTGAGAGCAGGAGGAAAAGAGGGCAGCAGAGGATGAGATGGTTAGATGGCATCCTTGATTCAATAGACATGAACCTGAGCAAACTCCTGGAGACAGTGAAGGACAGGCAAGCCTGGTGTGCTGTAGTCCATGGGGTCACAAAGAATGGAACACGGCTTAGCAGCTGAACACCACCACCACCAACAATGACATGAACCATAGTTTTCCTATTCCATTTGGCAGACCTTCAGACTATTGAGCCAAGGGCAATAGTGCTTAATCTTGAGTGAAAATCTCCAACACTTTTATCATAGAAAATTTTACTTTAGGATTGTTCATTGCAATAAATACTAAAATAATTTTATATTTGAGTAAATCCCCTTTTCAAATATATCATGTTTCTGTTATTTCCTTAAAGTATTAAAATATAAGGGCATGGATATACTACTTTTTACCTGTTAAATTTAACCAATTTGTGAAAGAATGATATTATAAACAAAAATGACAGCCTCTTTGGGATTAAGGTTGTCCATACTTCAAAAAGAGCTTGTTTTCTGATGATTATTGAGATATCATTCTACTCCCTGGAAATATTTATCAGGTTTTTCTGTGCATTTAAAACAAAATGTATTGGAATATAGTTAATGGGCAATTGTGTTAGTTTCGGGTGTACAGCAAAGTGGTTCATTTATACATATACATATAGGCACTCTTTTTAAAGTTCTTTTCCCTATAGATCATTACAGATTGTTGAGCTCCTTGTGCTACATAGTAGGTCCTGTCTCTTATACACATCTCTCTTGAGATTCCTTTGGACTACAAGGAGATCAATCCAGTCAATCCTCAAGGAGATAGTGCACATACATCTATGCTTCTTTTTTTTTTTTTTTTTTTTAGTTTTTCATTGTATTTGCCTTAATTTCTTAAATGAGAACACTCAACATACCTTATGATGTCCCCACTTACCTTGTATCATGACTGCTCTCTTTGCCCCCTCACACTCCAGACTCCGTAGATATTTTTTCTCAGGTCTGAATGTGTCACATTCTTTTTTTACTTTATAGCTTTTAAACAAGTGGCACTCTCTGCCTGGAATTCTCTTTCCCTAAAATCAATATCGCTGCATCCTAGACAATCTTCATTTTTTTCATTAAATATTTAAAGAAAACCATCTCTGACTGTATAATCACCCATTTTCATTCATTTTCTGGTATCATATTAAATATGATGTCTTTAAATATTTATTTTTGTGATTATTTATGTAAATTCTCTCTCGTACTGGATTTTAAGTTTTAAGAGAAAAATCCTAACTTAACCTTCCTTGCTAATTCCTGGTATCTAGGATTCTTAGTACCTAGTACTGATGCTGTCAAATAGGAAAAATATAATATTTTTCTCAATATGATGCATAAAAAAGTGTGAATGAGTGCATGCATTAGTGAAGAAGAAGGAGCTCCTAATGACTCCTGGGATTCTGATGTTGTTATCTCATTTGTTTTACTCCTACCTGAAAGTTCATTATCTAGAAGAGTGTTTGGTACTCAAATATAGGTGAAAAATGCTTGTGGAACAAACAGAATTTTGTTTTGTTGGCAGTGAGGCTGATCAAAAGCTCACTGGTTTCTATTTTTTTGTGATTTTCTTTTTTTTGTGTGTGTGATTTTCAAATCATTCTTTACTCTGAAATTTTCTTCTGTCTCGAAATAAGAAGTAATCTACATTTTCCAGAGAAATATTGTCAGATTTTACTGAGCTTTATAAATTTTAAATTTCATAACATGTGCCTCACTTAAAATGTACTATGAAGTGAAGTGTCTGACTCTTTGCGACCCCATGGACTGTAGGCTACCAGGCTCCATCCATGAGATTTTCCAGGCAAGAATACTGGAGTGGGTTGCCATTTCCTTCTCCAGGGGATCTTCCTGACCCAGGGATCAAACACGGGTCTCCTGCATTGCAGGTAGACGCTTTACCATCTGAGCCACCAGGGAAGGCCGTTTAAAATGTACTATACTTATAATGTAATACTATACCTTAGTATAAATATAATACTTACATNGAGACAGGAATACTGGAGTGGGTTGCCATTTCCTTCTCCAGGGGATCTTCCTGACCCAGGGATCAAACACGGGTCTCCTGCATTGCAGGTAGACGCTTTACCATCTGAGCCACCAGGGAAGGCCGTTTAAAATGTACTATACTTATAATGTAATACTATACCTTAGTATAAATATAATACTTACATAAATAATATAATACTATTATAAATGCATTGCACAATTCTGGTTTTGTAATTTTGAATGTGCAAAAGAAATAAGCAAAGATACAAACAATAGTTGCTTTCATAGGAGAAAGACTATAAACATTATTTAGATGAAATACAGCATTATGATTTATATGCATCAACAGTTTTTAAAAACTAAAAATAATGCTGTGCTAATCAAAGTGATTTTCAATATCAAAACATAAATATCTTAACATTTATGCAGAAAAAGAAGTACAGTGCTTTAAGAAACTGAACAAAAGTTTTGGAGTTTTGAATAAAATACTTTGGGTAGAAAATCAGGCAGAAAATAACTCAAACACAATTGCCCCCAAATATTACTTATTTAATTAGTAAGCCATCATAGATTCTAAGAAAAAAGTCTGTTTGGGAATCGTTTATTGTTTTTGAAAGAAATGCATGAACCATAAATTTTCAACCCACCTCTTCTTGTAATTGTCATAAAATTAAATTTAAAACCATATAATAGTCTATAGACTTTAAGTCAGTTCTTTGAGCTAGTGGGTAAAAGAGTTTCAAAGGGAAATAATATAACTTTTTTGGAAAGGAGTTACATGTAGCTCCTTTGCCTATGACTCTAAATATTCACTAAACAAAAATCAATTGCACTCCTGGGCATATACCCTGAGAAAACCACAAGTCAAATGACAGATGTACCCTAATGTTCATTGCACTGCTATGTTCATATGCAGTTCATATGCAGCTATTATAATAGCCATAACATGGAAACAACCTATATGTCACACACACACACACACACACACACACACACACACACACACACACACACACCGGAATATTATTCAGCCTTAAAAAGGAGCAAATCTGAGTCAGTCGTAGTGAGGTGGAAGAACCTAGAGCCTGTTATACAGAGTGAGGTAAGCCAGAAACAGAAAAACAAATATCACATGATAATTCATATATATGGAATCTAGAAAGATAATACTGATGAACCTATTTACAGAGAAGAAATGGAGACACAGGCATAGAGAACAGACCTGTGAACCCAGGAGGGGAAGGCAAGGGTAGAACAAATTAAGAAAGTAGCATTTGATCCATATACACTATTATGTGTAAAACAGATAATTGGCAGGAAGCTGTACAGCACAAGGAGCCCAGCC
The DNA here is from genome assembly GCA_006410675.1 of Oreotragus oreotragus. Taxonomy (NCBI): domain Eukaryota; kingdom Metazoa; phylum Chordata; class Mammalia; order Artiodactyla; family Bovidae; genus Oreotragus; species Oreotragus oreotragus. The sequence goes on along the minus strand of SJYX01016486.1, from coordinate 122,482 downwards.
TGGTGCTCAGTGACAACCTGGAGCAGTGGGATGTGAGGAGGGGGCTTAAGAAGGAGGGGATGCATGTGTGTATATATATACATATATATACATATATATAATTATGTCAAATTATATATACACATATACAATTATATATATTTTACAAAATTATACACATGCATAATTATAAAATTATGACTGATTTGTATTGTTGTATGGGAGAGACCATACAATTCCTGATTTACTGAGAATTTTTCCTAAATGTCCGAATGGGATCAGATGCCCCTTTGTGTGTTTCTGCACAGCTTATCCTTACCTCATCCTAGCCCTACCACACACTACCCTCCTTTTCTACTTTTTCTCACTACATAATAAGCTCTCAAATACCTCTGTATCCCCAGGCATGCAGTCAGCAATCAATAAATATTTGTCAACTGAACACATGAATGAGCTTTTGGCTGGAAATGTTAGAATATCCTACAGAATTATTCATTAACTTTTGAGTCACTCATAGGTGTAGGAAATCACTACAGGAATAACCTGCTGTTTCCTCTCACATATCTACATCCTTTTATTTCTCAACCTGACACATTTTATTAATCATTAAAGACTCCTCCAATAGACCTGCCCCAGTGCTCCCCAATGTATTCTGTTCCTCATCTACCTTCCCAAAACATTTTGTTCAAAACAGAGTCCATAAACATCTTACTCTGGACTCAAGAGGAAGCTGGAAACTCAGAAAGTCTGGCAATCTTTCCACTGTAGGAATTTATAATAGTCAGAAGGCAATGGCAGCCCAATCCAGTACTCTTGCCTGGAAAATCCCATGGACAGAGAAGCCTGGAAGGCTGCAATCCATGGGGTCACTAAGAGTTGGACATGACTGAGCGACTTCACTTTCACTTTTCACTTTCATGCACTGGAGAAGGAAATGGCAACCCATTTCAGTATTCTTGCCTGGAGAATCCCAGGGACGGGAGCCTGGTGGGCTGCCGTCTATGGGGTAGCACAGAGTTGGACACGACTGAAGTGACTTAGCAGCAGCAGCAGCAGCATAATTGTGCTATTGCATTTCTATGTAGTATATGGACTTTCTCCAATGAAAATGAAACAGCTCCAGAATCATATTCTTCATCTTTGGGGTTCTATGTATTATATTCCTTTCTGTATATGTTTTCACCATGCTATAGGGCATGAATAGGCTCCTAGGTGATTTCTCTTCCTCAATGAAGATATTTGTATTCAATATCAATAAAATTTTAATCTTAGTAGCAATGTACCTATATAAAATAATCTATTTCAAACTGATTTTAGATGTTAAACATGTGATTCAGGATGCTATACCAAAGAGACTTTGTAAGAATGAAATTATGGAGATTTATCAAATTTTGTCTAGGATTTTTAAATGGAAGCAAACAAGAACCTGAGTAGCCTTATGGAGTGATAAAGTGGCCTTAATGGATTTAATTAACTTACCCTATAAGAAATGAAAATTAAGGCATCATTCTTTTCTGAACTGAGCTATTAACATAGTTTTAACTGCAGTCTTTATGGCCAGAAAGTCTTAGAGCAGATGGTAAATTTATACTCCTTTTGCCCCTATGGAGAAGAAAGAAGTAGAAAATAAAGTGCAGGAACTGTGTTTCATGAATATACTCAGAATGCAAGGGGTTGAAACTATTTCTAAACGATGTATGAAATTTACCATTGTTTATTCTAAAACTATATAAATAACACCTATTATGCTTTGATAAATTTTTCCATAAACAATAAAAAGGAACTTGTATTCTCTTAAATACTAGCAATGGCTTTATAAGAGTAACTGAAAGAAAAAAACTGTGTATCCTTTTTTCTAATTAACTTTAAATATATAAGCATGAATATATACATGCATTACATGTATAAGCATGAAATATATTTCCCTGAGCTATTATTTCACCACATCCAAAAAAAGAACTATATTTTGAGAGTGTAACAAGTGCCAATACATTTGCTAAAACCCATGCATATATGTATGTATATAATCCAATTCTTATTATTACATTTTTAAATTTATAATAATTGGAGTGCAGTTGATTCACAATGTTGTATTAGTTTCTGCTGTACAGCAAAGTGACTCAGTTATACATATACACATACCTATTCTTTTTCAGAGTCTTTTCCCACATAGGTTAATACAGAATATTGACTTGACTTCCCTGTGCTATATAGCCGATCCTGGTTGGTTACATCTGAACCACCAGGATCATCCATCTTATATATAGTAGTATGTAAATGTTAATCTCAATCTCTTAATTTATCCCCTACTTACTTTTCCATTTAGGTAACCATAAATATGTGTTCTATGTCTGTGAGTCTGTTTCTGCTTTGTAAAAAGTTCATTTGTATCAGTTTTTTAGATTCTATATAGAAGTGATATCATATGATGTCTGTCTTTGTCTGACTTACTTCACTTAGTATGATGATGTCTAGGTCCATCCATGTTGCCGCAAATGGCATTGTTTCATCCTTTTTTTATGGAATTCTGTTCTTATAGTAAACTTATTTCATTAAAATTTTAGACTTTTTCTTATATAATGTAAATATTTTAGACTATATTTTCTTTATGTACTACTGTTTTCATTTTAATTCCATAATAATTTTATATAATTATATAATTATCTAAATATATAATATATGTTTATATATTAGAAATATTGCAGCTATTGCACTGACTTTACCTGAGCACATAATTGAGACAGGTATTATATATGAATGGAGCAAGTCACAAACACTCTTTCCACAAGAATACTGACCAACAGCCCCTTCTCTCATGCCACTCTGCATTTAGCTTTGCGTGCTAAATGTGAAAGTTAGAACTGTCTAATCTCTCTGTTAACATTAAAACAATTTAGAATTCCAGTAAGGTGACAAAAGACCCTTGTTCTAATTAAAGAAATAGCTGAAGGAAGAAATTCAATTTCCACTAATTAACTATTAAAATGTTCTATTTAGCCAGTCTGTATGGTTTCCCATATTCTAGGACAGGGGTGCCCAAACTCCAAGATCTAATGCCTGATGATCTGAGATGGAGCTGATGAAACAATAGAAATAAAGTGCACAATAAATGTAATGTGCCTGAATCATCCTGAAGCCATCCCTCCAATCCCTAGCTTTTGAAAAAATTGTCTCCCATGAAACAGGTCTCTGGTACCAAGAAGGTTGGGGAGCATCTGCTCTAGGAAACATTTGTTCCTGGAGGTTAGAAGGTTGAAGGTTAAGTCGCTTAGTCGTGTCCGACTCTTTGCGACCCCGTGGACTGTAGCCTAGCAGGCTTCTCCGTCCATGGGATTCTCCAGGCAAGAATACTGGAGTGGGTTACCATTTCCTTCTCCAGGGGATCTTCCCGACCCAGGGATCGAACCGGGTCTCCCACATTGGAGGCAGATGCTTTAAACAGTAACCTATTCAGAAAATATACTATTTGGATTTTTTCAAGTCTTTCAGTTGTATCTATACAGTGAAGACTTGCAGGATGGACAACAAACCCAGGTAAATGGGTATAGCCTTATGGATCTGGTTAACACTTAGTAGACAGTAGCAAAGTTTACTATACTAGGTCTTACAATCTAACTCCTTATTGATGCTAGAAATATCAGAACCCACAGATGAGGGCCTTTGATAGCGATCCACAGGTCTTCTCAGTGAAACTGCTTTAAGGTTTTAGACAGGAAACCCACCTAAAGCAGCTGTTTATTATGATCAGCTTAAAGGTAATGTCTTTCTTGATCCTACTTCACTTTTATCAAAGTCATCCCTGAGACACACAATGATTTTTAGGCTTGGAATTCTGACTTAGTTTTAAATGGTGTCAGAGAGATCATCAAATAAGTAGTAAACCGCATAACAAAGTTCAGTCATGAAGTGGAGTGATAGATTCAAGTATACTCCCTAAAGAAGAAGCTTAGGGCATTTACTTATCCATCCAGTGTATAAAACACAGAGACCTTATGAGACCTCCCTGCAGTATCAGCCATGTGGCTGAAAGCACTTGGTCTCTCCGAGCCAAGACAAGGCAGGCTGTCTGGTTTACCAATGAGAGAGCCTGGAAGGAGGGCTGCACTGCTATTTGGAAACCAGCAAATATAGGCTTTCAGTACAAAAAAACCTTAATGGGAAAGGAAAGGCGAGATGCTTTTGACCTGTAATGCCAGAGGAACTTTGAGAGTCCCATGAACTGCAAGGAGATTAAACCAGTGAATCCTAAAGGAAATCAACCTTGGATATTCATTAGAAAGACTGATGCTGAAGCTGACACTCCAAAACGTTGGTTACATGATTCAAAGAGCAGACTCTTTGGAAAAGACCCTGATGCTGGGAAAGATGGAGGGCAGGAAGAGAAGGGGATGATCTTCTCCTTTTGAGGATGAGATGGCTAGATGGCATATACCAACTCAATGAACATGAATTTGAGCAACCTCTGGAGACAGTGGAGGACAAAGGAACCTGGCATACTGCAGTTCACGGGGCAGCAAAGACTCAGGCACAACTTTAGTGACTAAACAACAATTAAGGCAAGAGATGACAACTGAATAAGTATCAGTGAAACGGAAGGTCTCACCCTTTATGAAATATTTAGATATTCATATTCTGGGTCTTTAGCTAATAACCTTGCTGTACAGTTACATAAATCAGCTCTGTGTGACTGTACAGTAAAGACAATCCCTAAATTGATCTGTTATGAAAAAAAAAAATCCTGCTCAGCACATTCAGTTACAGTTAAAAAATCAACACAATATGTTAGATTCATTATGGGCATATTTGGGGGAATTTAGAAGTATTCAAGTGGACCATGTATATGTCCACCAAAAGAGAACAAGGAGGAGGAGAAAAAAGAGAGATGCTGCCAATAACTGCAAGCTCAGTGGGGACTGGAATCCTCTCTCTATAACCAGCTTCCTAAATTAATAAGATAAACATGCATTTGAGTGCTAAGGCATTGCATCGTAGGGCCATAAAGCTGCCCATTCCTCTTGTACTGACCACTTGACCAGTGTGACAAAGAACTATAACCAATGACAATGGGGAATAAATGCTATGAAAGTGGCTGTGGGACAAATGCTAGAACAGAGCTGGTAAGTGAGTTATAGGTGACCTAGTAGCATAAGGAGACTATAAACTGGATGTAATACTTTTTCTACTCTAAGGTCACATGTTCAGCAACAGAAGTAACCTACCGTTGAAGGTTGGAAAAGTGACTTCTCTAGCCATTAAGCTCCTCCTTGAATTATTTCTTCTGATTCAAATGTACACAACATACGTTAAAGAAGCAATTAGAAGGGAATTTCTGGGTGTTTTGAAAACACTCTTATACAAGTTAGGGCATAATCATGATCGAGCGGTTGAATACATTCAAAAAAGTTTATTTTTTTTTTCCTCTCTGAATACCTTGAAGTAAGCGTAAATTGCTTGGATGAGACAGAAGGAAAAATAAGGTCTTTTAACATTTTTTTTTCTATGAAAATGATGCTCATCTTTTGGTTATCTATCTTATTGGGGAGGAGCAGCAGTGTGGAACATCCAGGATGCCTGATGATCATAAAGTCACGATGCTTGCAAATAATTTAGATGCTATCTATTTGAGTAGCTTCACCTTCTCAGTAATATTTTGCTTCAGTGCACGTTATGATGAGTTTGCATTCTCTGTGTACACACCATCTACGTGATAAGGGAACATATCCAGGAAGATATAGTATGCTAGCAGTAGCCTACCAATAGGTAATACACAGAGCAGGCAACCTGTGTCCTTAAGACACAATTGGCATTAAATATACATGAATCTGCTGATGTGATTGCAGGCTAGGCAAGAATGTTATTTTTATTACTATCAGGTACAGTTATCTTCCTTTAACTACATTTAAGAAAACTCAAAAAAACTTACCTCTGCAAGTATATTGTAAAATTTTGCATTTATTGCTCAAACAGAACCAAAACTATCTAAGGAAAAGTACCACGCTACTAGACAAAATAATGCTCAGAATTCTCCAAGCCAGTTTTCAAAAGTACATGAACTGTGAAATTCCAGATGTTCAAGCTTGATTTAGAAAATCCAGAGGAATCAGAGATCAAATTGCCAACATCCACTGAACTATCAAAAAAGCAAAAGAGTTCCAGAAAAACATACATGTCTGCTTTATTGACTCAGCAAGTCTTTGACTGTGTGGATCACAGCAAACTGTGGAAAATTCTTAAAGAGATGGGAATACCAGACAACCCCACCTGCCTCCTGAGAAATCTGTATGCAGGTCAAGAAGCAACAGTTAGAACCAGACATGGAGCAATGGACAGGTTCCAAATCAGCAAAGGATTACATCAAGGCTGTATACTGTCACCCTGCTTATTTAACTTATATGCAGAGTAGAACATCTTGAGAAACGTTGGGCTGGAGGAAGTATAAGCTGGAACCAAGATTGCTGTGAGAAATATCAATAATCTAAGTAATGCAGATGACACCACCTTTATGTCAGAAAGTGAAGAACTAAGGAGCCTCTTGATGAAAGTGAAAGAGGAGAGTGAAAAAGTTGGCTTAAATTTTGACATTCAGAAAACTAAGATCATGGCATCCAGTACCATCATTTCATGGCAAATAGATGGGGAGACTATGGAAACAGCGAGAAATTTTATTTTGGGGGGTTCCAAAATTACTGCAGATGGTGACTGCAGCCATGAAATTAAAAGCCCCTTGCTCCTTGGAAGGAAAGTTATGACCAACCTAGACAGCATATTAAAAAGCAGAGATATTAATTTGCCAACAAAAGTCAGTCTAGTCAGTTATGGTTTTTCCATTAGTCATAGGACTTCCCTGGAGCTGAAATGGTAAAAGAACCTTCCTGTGACACAGGAGACCAAGGTTCGATCCCTGAGTTGGGAAGTTCCACTGGAGAAGGAAATGGCAATCCACTCCAGTATTCTTGCCTGGATAATTCCATGAACAGAGAAACCTGTTAGGCTACAGTCCATGGGGTCGAAGAGTCATATATGACTAACACATACACAGGTATGGATGTGAGAGTTGGGATTATAAAAAAGATAAGCACCAATGGAGAAGATTCTTGAGGGTCCCTTGGACTGCAAGGAGATCCAACAAGTCCATCCTAAAGGAAATCAGTCCTGAATATTCATTGGAAAGACTGATGCTGAAGCTGAAACTTCAATACTTTGGCTACCTGATGCGAAGAATTAACTCATTGGAAAAGACCCTGATGCTGGGAAAGAGTGAAGGCAGGAGGAGAAGGTGACAACAAAGGATGGTTGGATACCATCTCTTACTCAATGGAAATGAGTTTGAGTAAGCTCCAGGAGTTGGTGATGAACAGGGAAGCCTGGCATGCTGCAGTCCATGGGGTTGCAAACAGTCAGGCAGAACTGAGCAACTGAGATGAACTAAACTGAACTAGACATGAAGAAATGACTGAATTAGGTGATCGACTCCTCTCTAAGTTTTGTTATACCTTAGGTAAAAAAAGAAAGCAACTTTAGCTAAATTTGGTTATGACAATGTCCTGCTTTCATTTCTGAAATTAAAAATAAAGGCTATTCATTTTACAAAAAAATTAAAAGCTAAACTGTTGAACAAAAATTGCAAAAATTAACAGTAACTTCATCAACAGAGAATAGGGTTATCAGTGAAGTCTTATGAAGCTATTTTCTTTTATAATAATTTCGGTCTTACTGAACATTTATGCTTTCCAATCTTTTTTCTTATATATCTTACTCTTGGAATATATTATTTTAATGTTATCATATTACTTATCAATGTAGTTACAGTGTTAGTCATTCAGTCATGTTCAACTCTTTGCATTTCCACAGACTGTAGCCTGTCAGGCTCCTCTGTCCATGAAACTCTCCAGGCAAGAACACTGGAGTATCAGTTGCCATTCTGTTCTCCAGGGGATATTCCCGGATTTGAGGGATCAAAACCAGGTATCCAGAATTGCAGACAGATTCTTACCATCTGAGCCACTAGGGAAGCACTAGATATTTTATTTATTTAAGGTCTTATTGCTGGATTAGAAGATTACTTGCATATTTCTAAAGAACAAGTGAATATTGTCTAGTGGTTACAAGTTTGAGATTTAAAAGCAAAATGCTCAGGTTTAAATTCTATTTCTCTATCTTCCTGTTATTCATGAATAATTTGTTTCTCAGTTTTGGCTGTTCTATGTAAATTATTACAAAGCTCATAAGATTATTTATTATCTAGGGACTATTTGTATTTAATTAAATACAGTAGTATATAAATATTATATATATATATATATTAAATACAGTAGTAGAAGGTAAAATCAAAAAAATAATTAAAATTAACAGGCATATTCAGCACGGCC
>SJYX01016486.1:90316-113968 GCA_006410675.1 Oreotragus oreotragus | reverse complement strand
CCCATTAGGAAGCTGAATGGACTCAAAAATAATGTTCAGGTTTTGACTAAAAGAGGACATTATTTGAATTATAATTTTAAAATATCATCCTAGAAGAGAAGATAAGGAGGAAAGGCAAAAACAGGGAAACCACCAGGTAACTATTACAATTCAAAACATAGTGGAGACTTTCTGTAGAGGTAGAGATGCTGGTTACGATCTATCTATCTATCTATATGTATATATAGATTTTTTTTTTTTGTAAATATAACTGACAGAATTTGCCTAGAAATTATATGTGCTGTTGCAGGAGAGCAAAAAGAGGAAGTTAAAAAAATTCCAACATTGTTGGCATCAGCTACTGGGGAAGATACTGTTTACATTTACTATACTGGAAGAAAGAGGGAAAAAAAAAAAACCAATTTTGGCAGAGATCAGATTTCAGGACAGATGAGACTTCTGAACAGATAAGTTCTAGAAGCTTCTCACCTAAGTAGAGATGTGCTGGAGGTAGTTGGACCTTTAACTTCGGGAAGAGGCCAAAGTGGGAGATATGACAATCATGACAAGACAGGACTTAAATTTGAAATTATCAAGTATGTGAGTATAGGAAGATAAGCGTGATGAATGATTAAAGTGTCTACAGTATAAAAAGAGTGTTTTCTAGAAGGCAAGTATTTTGATATCAGTTCATCAGTTATGTCTGACTCTTTGCAACCCCATGGACTGCAGCACACCAAGCTTCACTTTCCTTCACCATCTCCTGGAGTTTGCTCAAATTCATGTCCATTGAGTTGACAATGCCATCTAACCATCTCATCCTCTGTCACCCTCTTTTCTTCCTGCCTTTAACCTTTCCCAGCATCAGAGTCTTTTCCAATGAGTTAGCTCTTCACATCAGGTGGCCAAAGTATTGGAGTTTCAGCTTCAACATCAGTCCTTCAAATTAATATTCAAGGTTGATTTCCTTTAGGATTGACTGGTTTGATCTCCAAGGATTCTCAGGAGTCTTCTCCAATGCCACAGTTCAAAAGCATCAATTCTCTGGCGCTCAACCTTCTTTAGGGCGCATATCTCACATCCATACATGACTACTGGAAAAACCATAGCTTTGACTATATGGGCCTTTGTCAGCAAAATGATATCTCTGCTTTTTAATAAGCTGGCTAGGTTTGTCATAGCTTTTCTTCCAAGGAGCAAATGTCCTTTAATTTCATGGCTACAGTCACCATCTGCAGTGATTTTGGAGCTCAGAAAATAAATTCTGCTATTATTTCTATTTTTTCCTTATTTATTTTTCATGATATGATGGTAACAGAGTATTTCAATGAATAGGGGTGAATCAGCTGTGGTGATGGAAGCAGAAGGACAAACAAATTCAGGACTGGGTAAATGACCACTATATTTAACAAAGTCATTTATGACCTTTTTCTGGCATAGTGAAACCAAAATCTATTCATAAAGAGTTTAAGGGAGAAAGGAGAAGAGACATGAAGAAAGAAATTAGAGATAGAAAACAGAAGGTTATAGGGGCAGAGCAGTGGTGTGGTGCCTGCAGGATGATACCTGGAGTGTTAACAAGATGGAGAAATTATGTGGGGTGGGAGGTGGGAGGGGGGTTCATGTTTGGGAGTTCGTGTAAAAAAATAAATAAATACAACAAAAAAAAAAAGAGAGAGAAATTATGCCATTCTTGTCATGCACAATCCTCACAGATCATTTGTACTAGAGAGAAAAACAATGCCACAGAACAGAAGCAGAAAGTCTAGAACCATGTTTATGAGTGAGTGTGAGAGCTGACATCCAGAACACAGGTGAAAAGTTTTTGTCTTTGATCAAAATATAAACAATTCATACACAGTAAGGAGAAGCATGTAAAGGCTCAGGTCACAGAGTGCGAGGGCTGTCTCTTATACACATCTAGATGTGTATAAGAGACAGATTAAATACAGTAGTATATAAATATTATATAAATGCCACAGAACAGAAGCAGAAAGTCTAGAACCATGTTTATGAGTGAGTGTGAGAGCTGACATCCAGAACACAGGTGAAAAGTTTTTGTCTTTGATCAAAATATAAACAATTCATACACAGTAAGGAGAAGCATGTAAAGGCTCAGGTCACAGAGTGCGAGGGGGGAGGGGGATGGTGGAAAGAGCCTGGAGAAATTATCTTGGGATTGCTCACATTTTTGCTGATGTTTGAGGCTATTGGTCATAGATTTGACCGAATTTAATGTGGCTCTCCTCCAGGAGGACTTCCCTGGTGGCTCAGACAGTAAAGCGTCTGTCTACAATGTGGGAGACCCGGGTTCGATCCCTGGGTCGGGAAGATCCCCTGGAGAAGGAAATGGCAATCCACTCCAGTACTATTGCCTGGAAAATCCCATGGACAGAAGAGCCTGGTAGGCCACAGTCCATGGCGTCGCAAAGAGTCGAACACAACTGAGTGACTTCAAACTGAGAAGTAGCTATGTGGAGGCTTGGGCTTTTAAGTGAGAGAGAAGGAGGAGAGGTGAGGGTAAAGGTTAGGTGAGTAATTATAACAACAAACCCCGACTTCTTAACTGGTTAAGTGAAAAGTGAGAGCAGAAGTGAATTGTGGTAAGACCCGTGGATTGTCAACTCGGTTACTTTAATGAGTTGGATTCACTGTGCTAGGGACCAGAAAGAAACAGCTGGAAGTTCAGGAGTCTGTGGTCATAAACTCGGTGGCTTCAGAAGGATACTACTGAGGGTTTTCAGTTGACAGTGACAAAAGGGTAGTCCTGACACAGATGTGAGTCACTGTGATAGTTTCATGAACCAGGGAACAAGAGGCTGCTGCTGCTGCTAAGTCGCTTCAGTTGTATCCGACTCTGTGCGACCCATAGACAGCAGCCCAACAGGCTATCTGTCTCTGGGATTCTCCAGGCAAGAACACTGGAGTGGGAAAAAGAGGCAGAGGTATGCAAATTTCTCTGGTATTTTAAAGTTGAGGTAGTTTAATACAGAGAAATAGAGACATATTACTATAAATGGGGTTGGGGAAGCAAGCCTAGGGAAATATAAAAGTCAAAAACCACAGACAATTCTCACCAATATTCTCAGTCATCTGCAGCATGAAACTGAGTGATTTTTCAGGAAAGAAGCTGGGAGCTGTTGGCAAAACCTTACCTCCTCCAAAGGCCAACCATCTGTCTGTCGCAGCCACAGAACCTTCGATTAGTTCTCTTCTATCTTCAACTTCTCACATGATTCACTCAGTTTGGCAGAATGTAGTTCTTAAGCTTCCAGATCCTGTGACACGTGAGGAAGTATAAAGACTAAATCGTGCTAAATTGCCACCAGAAAAGTAGGTACAGTTTACATACCTGGCTATGCTAATATCATACTCTTTTTCATTTAATTTTTATTTTACATTGAAATATACTTAGTTTTACATTGTTGTGTTAGTTTCAGGTATACAGCAAAGTGATTCAGTTATACATATGCATATATCCATCCTTTTTTAGATTCTCTTCCCATATGCATTATTACAGAATATTTAATATACCTCCCTGTGCTATACAGTAGGTTCTTGTTGATTATCTGTTTTATATAGACAGTAGCATGTATATGTTAATCCCAAACATAATCTATCCCTCCCCCACCACGGTTCCTCGTTGGCAACCGTAAGTTTGTTTTCTATGTCTGTGAGTCTGTTTCTGTTTGTAAAAAAGTTCATTTGTATCAAATTTTTAGATTCTGCATATAAGTGATACCATACGATATCTTTTTCTGTCTTAACTTCACTTAGTAGGTGAAGACTGATCTGATAGTATTGAACCCATGATTACACTGAACAACCCGAGCAGCATCAGCTTGTGTGCTGGCCATGGAATGGAGAAACCCCATTTGGATCTCCCCTACTTCAAGGTAAACTTAGCTTTCCTAGATGCTGGGAGGCCTTTCACGATTGTCTCAGTTGCACTGAGATGCCTCCCTGATTAGTCTGTCTATTCAGGGACAGGGCACTCCCAAGGGCTTATTATAGAAGTAGAAAGTCCAGGTAATTCAGAGCCAACCTATGACATGCATGTCTGATAAGCCATGTGCATCCACAGCTCACACTGGGAGACATCGACTGACCACAGCAACTCAACTTTTCCCTCTGACTCAGTTTTGCCCTTTCTCTTCCACAGATGTTAATCAAAGAGCATTTCCTGATAAATATCTTGAATATTACACTTTTTAATATTAAACTAAACCCAAACTGTGGTGGCTCAGATAGTAAAGTGTCTGCCTGCAATGCGGGAGACCCAAGTTCGATCCCTGGGTCAGGAAGAGACCCTGGAGAAGGAAATGGCAACCCACTCCAGTACTCTTGCCTGGAAAATTCCATGGACATAGGAGCCTGGTAGGCTACAGTCCATGGAGTCGCAAAGAGTTGGACACGACTGAGCTTTCTCACTTTTTAAATTGTGGCATTAAGCTTCCAGAGTGTAATGCAACTAGCTTTACTCAAAGGAATCTCCTCATATAGAATAAAAGGAAGACAAAAATTCCCATTGGTAACTGCTGTGATTATTCTTTACTTCAACACACTTACTTTTTTTTAATATTGTATATTGTAAGACTTAGTTGTATCATTGTCCATAAGCAATATCCTTTATAGAAACTAGCTATGCTAGGAGAAAAGGGGAAAAAAAAGTAGGCAATTGTGTACAGGTCAGAATAAATACTTAGTTTTTATTCTATCACAACAATGAAACCACAAAAGGTGCTATTTCCCAAAAAAGATTGTGAGCCCATCTTTAATATGCTATCCCACAACTCTGTAATGTTAGCTGATTATGGAAAGTGGAACTATTTGTATCAGAGACTCTCATGTCATGAATCAATTGTTTTATTTGTTTATTATTGTATCTATCTATTATCTATCTACTCACCTATTCATCTATTTTTGCTCCACAATGAATCCTGAGAATAGCGGTACATACATAGATAATGGGTTTGGAAACAACATTTCCAGCTCCTAGAGCCGCCTGCATTCTCTGACTCAGCCCCTTCCTCTCAGCGTACAGCCCCCTGCTCCATCTTCACAAAGCACAGCCTTCAGTCTCTACGAATAGCCCTATAATTATATCATGCCCACCCTGCTAGTCTAGGGTGCTAGACGTAGTCCCACCTTCTCCAGAATCTTAAATACATCTGCAAAGTCGCTTTTGTCATGCAAGGTAACATATTCACAGGTTCTCAGGTTTTGAATGTGGACATCTCTATGGTGAGAAAAGTGAGAAAGTTATTCTATTCACTCTAACTTGATGTATGCTACTTCCCAAATTCAAGACATTCAATGACCATTGTACCTTGTGTTCCTTTGTGAAAAAAAAAAATCAATATATAAACCTGTTTCTCATTTTGAAGGAGTATCTTATCATTTCACCAACATCAGAACTCTTAAAGTATTTACCAAAGAGAAGATCCCACAATTTTCATATGTAGGTACATTTCTTTAAATGGTAGCTATCAAAATTGCATTTTATGATCGACATTCCCACTCAGCATGATTCAATGTAGGAGGTCGATAAAATAGATCAGCATAATGTACTAAGGATGGTGATACAATCAAAGTTGCTTTAGACTAGATTATAACCAAGGACTCAGGTTGTCAAAGCACTGAGATAAAACGCTGATGTGTATCACTGCAAGTGCTGCTGAAAGAGAACTACTTCAGGATAACTTGTTAATTAGTGGAAGGAAAAAAAAAGTCAACTCAATGAGCAAGTGAAAATCGCTCAGTTGTGCCCAACTCTTTGTTACCCCTGGGACTGTAGTCAGCTATTCTCCTCTGTCCATGGAATTCTCCAGGCAAGAATAGTGAAGTGGGTAGCTGCTCCCTTCTCCAGGAGATCTTCCCAATCCCAGGATCGAATCCAGATCTCCTGCATTGCATGTGAATTCTTTACCACCTGAGCCACAAGGGAAGCCCACTCAGAGTAAAAGGTATAGGAATTTACTGCAGTCCATTAACACACACTCATTCCTATTACCAAAGTCCCAGTATTTGCCAATAAACACCTTACATCTCATACAAAAGCCATGAAAAGATTATAAATTCAGTGTGTATTATAATTTTATATTTTGTAAATCAAATTATAGACCTGGATTACATCAACCCTTTGATAAAAATGGTAGCAAAATGCCTCACAGCAGTTACAAAATTCCTCCAGTTTTCCAACTAGGTCTTAAACTAAGAACTAAAAAGCATGAGCTTGTTATTGTCATTTTGTAAGTATTTTTGTATAATGACTACTGTGAGCCTACCTAGAGATTCTTGTAATCATTTCTACAATATATATTGCAGGAGCTATTGCTTTCCCAAATCCTTGCCTTTAATAGACACTTTATTCCAGGTGAATATAGGTAATTATTTAATGAACTATTTTTCCATAATATGTCATGGGTTATCAATATACATTCCTTAGCTGATGATGAGATTGTTATTATCTTCAAATATGAATAGACCAGATATCCTTCTCAGATCGCATTGCAAAATCTTTTCACAAGGACCACTTCAAATACAAATAATAGTAAAAAAAAAATCTAACAGAAAAACTTCTGTCACTCTAGATATTTCAGGCTGGAGGGGATTTAATACACAGAATTAACGGCAAACAAAACTGTTGGAAGAACTATATCTTTCAAGAAGTCTAAAAGTGCTAGAATCACAGGAAGCTTTCGTCAACAATCTTGGCTGCTGCAGCCCGGAAGCCAGTGACTCACAGGAGAACTCACAAGAGCAAACTATGCTTTCTTGTCATTTTCTAAAACCCAAGAATCTGGTCATTCTTGCTTCTTTCTCTTTCCAATCTTTCATTTTTTTTTTTTTGGCAGATATTTAGTTATTGGACTCATCAAAATAAAAGAATAGAAGGGCTGTATTAATTTCTGACAGATAAGCACAGATGTTGCAACCCTATGAGCTACGTGAGGAGTGATGTTGGAAAGTAGAACAGAGAGTAAGAGGTACATGTTTAAGGAATAAAGAAGAGATAACTTTAATCTAGTAGACTGGATTTAGCTTTTGGTTCTTAAAAATTATTTCTTAAAGCTTATGCTACCATCTCTCTGGGCTTCCCAGGTGACATGAGTGGTAAAGAATCTGCCTGCCAATGCAGGAGATGCAAGACTCTGGTTCGATTCCTGAGTCAGGAAGATCCCCTGGAGTAGGAAATGTCAACCCACTCCAGTATTCTTACCTGGAAAATCCCATGGACACGGAAGCTTGTGTGCTGCAGTCCATGGGCTTGCAAAGAGTTGGACATGACTGAGCACACACACACATACCATCTCTCTCCACGTGAACTGTTATTTGTTACTTTTCTTTGATTTTCTCTATCACTGACACATTTGCTGATTTTCGGAAAAATCAGTGAGAACTTCTCACTTGTCATAATTGTTCTGATAGAGCTCCAATTACAGGTGAGTTAATTATATCTTGAATTTTCAAACCCCAAATATTTTAAAGAAACTTCTGCTAAAATTATATCTACTTAGCTTTTAAACATAAGACTGACAGCCCTTTTATTTTCTTTTATTGTCTTGTCATTCTGTTTTTCTACCCTTTTAAAACAATTAGGTATTTCTTATTTTTTAAGAAAAATCATGAAGTTTTGTAATTCATGTAATGAATTAGTAATACAATTTTAGTACATTTTTATATTTTTAGCATGCATGTTACATGGTATACTTTAATTTTTTGGAGAACCACACCTATGGTTATTATTACTGTAGGATTTGGGGTAAAAATGCCTGAAAATGAATTACAGCTCTCACTGGCACTGCTCATGTGCTCTTGTTTGAATGGTTGTATGCTCTCAGTTTTCTCACATATAAACAGAATACTATCAGTACTTATAGAATTTACTATGATGATAAAATATTAATAGTTCATAGTACCAAGTACATGGTAAGATCAAAGTTACTAACTGTTATACTAACTGTTCATAAGTGAAAGTATTAGTCAGTCTGTCATGTCTGACTCTTTGGGACCCCATGGACTGTAGCCTGCTAGGCTTCTCTGTCCATGGATTTCCCAGGTAAGAATACTGGAGTGGGTAGCCATTTCCTTCTCAGGGGCATCTTCCCCACCCAGGGATCGAACCCAGGTCTCTTGCATTGCAGGCAGATTCTTTATCATCTGAGCCAACAGGGAAGCCCCAATAACTGCTCATAACAATAAATTATTAATAGGCTGTCTTTGCTCTTACCTGCAGAGGCAGGCTTTTAAGGTCTGCCTTTAGTCTTTTATGAAGAGAAAATAATTTTTACCTCTTCGTTTTTCTGCCCCTAGAGGGTTCCCAGCTTTTTCTTTAATTTTTGTTTGTCTCCTTTCAAGGCTACTCTTAGAGTTGAATGACTTGTGAGACAAGAAGTCACACACTCTACCTAATGTCACCCATATCCAGCCACAGCCTTGGTCTCCAGAAATGAATAGGTGAACTGCAAAGTGTCTTATGCCAGCAAGACCAAGAATCTCCTAGAAAGCTAATCAATGATCCTGAAACTATACAGTTTTTAAAATTCCTTTTCAGAAAACTATAGAAACTGAGGAATAAAACACAAAAGTCACAGGTTTGGCCTTAAGTATGTACACACTGCCTCTTGGCCTTCACATATAAGAACTATAAAATAGATGTGAAACTATGTATTTTTAAAAAATACTATTTATTTGGTTGCATTGGGTCTTAGTTGTGGCAAGCAGGTTCTTCAATGCATCACACGGAATCTCTCTTGTGGTACACAAGCTTTCTAGTTGTAGCTCACAGGCTTAGATACTCTGCAGCATTTGTATCTTAGTTCCCCAGCCAGAGATCAAACTCATGTCCCTTGCACTGGAAGGCGGATTCTTAACCACTGAACCACAAGTGAAGTCCCAATGTGAACATATTAATAGTACCCTTACATATATCTGTGTTCTTTTCTTTGCCAATTTTAGTAACATTACATCCATATTTGTTAGGATTTTCTTTCTATTCTAACATTAAACTGTGAAAGTATATCTCCTTCCATACATTAACTCATAAAGTAATTAAATTAACTCAGAAATGCACCTATTGAGGGGAATTCATTTTCACTAATTTGGGGGCATACAGAAGTTATTCTATGGGCACATGAAGTTATTCTAGCATAAGGAAGTAGGCAAAAGAAAAGGTTGATGACTCTCAACCATGCTAACTGCTATCATACTGGGCAATTTGAAGCATGATGGGCCTAGAAGAAACTTGGGAGTATGGCATGAACATGGGAAAGAAAAGGATAGCAAGGAAATATTAGATCAGGAAGCAAACGCTTAGTCTGAGAGCAGAGGCTTAAGGAAAAGATAGAGTAAAATCTGAAAGGGGAAAAATCTCAGTGAAAGAGATCACTTTTGCAATGAACCAGATAGATGGGCTCATCTTCAGTTCAGTTCAGTTGCTCAGTCATGTCCAATTCTTTGCGACCCCATGAATTGCAGCACACCAGGCCTCCCTGTTCATCACCATCTCCCGGAGTTCACTCAGACTCACGTCCATTGAATCTGTGATGCCATCCAGCCATCTCATCCTCAGTCGTCCCCTTCTCCTCCTGACCCCCAATCCCTCCGAGCATCAGAGTCTTTTCCAATGAGTCAACTCTTTTCATGAGGTGGCCAAAGTACTAGAGTTTCAGCTTTAGCATCATTCCTTCCAAAGAAATCTCAGGGTTGATCTTCTTCAGAATAGACTGGTTGGATCTCCTTGCAGTCCAAGGGACTCTCAAGAGTCTTCTCCAACACCACAGTTCCAAAGCATCAATTCTTCAGCACTCAGCCTTCTTCACAGTCTGACTCTCACATCCATACATGACCACAGGAAAAACCATAGCCTTGACTAGACGGACCTTAGTCGGCAAAGTAATGTCTCTGCTTTTGAATATACTGTCTAAGTTGGTCATAACTTTTCTTCCAAGGAGTAGGCGTCTTTTAATTTCATGGCTGCAGTCACCATCTGCAGTGATTTTGGAGCCCCCCAAAATAAAGTCTGACACTGTTTCCACTGTTTCCCCATCTATTTCCCACGAAGTGATGGGCTCATCTTCACCTTGCCTACTATCAGTTCTATCAACTTTTCCATTAAAGTCTAACATGTGTACGGTCAATAATGGACTGTGCTTACTACATGTACCACCTGTGTACCTGTTTCATGCCTGAAATTGAGGGTTTCCTCAATGGGGCAGAAGTACTGAATGTCTCTAAGGGTTGTCACAGGTCTAAGATTTAAAAGATTCCCATGTACAAACAAAGGAACTTAAGCAGGAACTGCTTAGTCACAACAGGTAACTCAACACAAGTATTTCATAATGATAAAATGATGTATTACATCATTTCATAGTTCAGAGACCCTCATGCTTGCTCTCATAATTTGATGGTCCTTGTTTTATATTAATTTACTCAACAAGTGAAGAATCTGAAATATCCCTCGAGTCCCTATCATGTATATGGCTGAAGGCAGGTATGACATCAAGCCAATGCCAGATTATGAAGCCCCTCAGATCTACGTCTCACAAGATGAGGTTCTCTGGTTTCCTTTGACTGGCTTTCTCTCTCTCTCTCTCACCTTTGATTAATTGGTTGTTGTGGTTTGGTTGCCCAAAATGTTTGACTCTGAGACCCCATGGACTGGGGTTTCCCTGTTCTTCATCTTAATGAGTTTGCTCAAACTCCATGTCCATTAAGTTGGTGATGTCATCCAACCATATCTTCATCATCCCTTTCTCCTCTCGCCTTCAATGTTTCCCAGCATCAGGGGTTATTGTGCAATGGGATATTATATTTTTTTAGATTTTTTGGCAACACCCCACAGCATGTGGGATCTTAGTTCCCTGACTGGGGGTGAAACCCATGCCCTCTGCAGTGGAAGCGCAGAGTTCTAACAACTGAGCTGCCAGGGAAGTCAATTTCTTTCTCTTTTACTAGTTCATTAAACATGCTGTAGTATGAGTTATCTTTCCAGTTATTCATTTGCTCCCGTCTGAACTAATTGAGTGTGGTTAACTGCACTTACTTCTTGACGCTGTTCTGAAAAAGATATTATGTCTCATTTTAGAATGTGTTGCACCATTTCATAAATACCCACGATTGCTCTCATAATTTTATGGTCTTTGTTTTATATTAATTTACTCAACAAATATTTATTCAAGTTATATTACATACTTAATAAGATATAATCCTGTCTTTAAGATGCTCACATTATGTAACTAAATAAATACAGCTCTCAAGGGAAGGGTGTCGATACGTAAAGAAGAGCAGTTTTCTTCCTATTTAGTTGGGATGGAGAGAGAGGGAAGGCTGCAGGTGGAGCTGTTTATGTTCATCTTTAAAACTGAATACATTCTTGCCCAGCAAATGAGGTATAAAAGATGAGGAGTAAGATGCAGTGTGAACAAAGCCATGGAGAGGGGACTGATTAATGAAAGGAATGTGTTTGCTCCATTGAGATAAGCCCCAGAAGGTTGCTCTAAGTCAAATAAGAAATAACTGTAAAAGGAGTCTGTGCCCAGATCTGAGATTCCAGAGAAAGGAGACAGGCGGGATGCTAAAGGGGCTGCAGTTGATTTTAAGTTCTGTAGGGAGCTATTAAAAATAGTAAGCAGAGTGGATAAGACACTCAGATGATATTTTTAAAATGTGTGGAGTAAGAATATATGAATAGGTTATTGAAAAAGAATAGAAATTCCACAGACAAATGTATGTATTTATGAGGATTTGGTGCTTTAATCTGTGGGGAAAAAAAATTGTTTTAGAAAGCTGAATAGTCTAGGTCTGGGTCATTCTCCTAGGGTTAGAATGCTGATTCTACCAATTAACATATGTATGAATTGGGCAAAACCAATAACCATTACTTATCCCTTCTTTCAAATGCTGTGTTTAATCCTCAAACAAACACCAATAATGTGGGAATAAATTGAAAGCTCCTGGCACAGTTAAGGGCTGTCTAATATTAGTGATTATTATTATAATTACAAGTTGTTTATCCATTTTAAAACATTTAGATTCATGTTTCAGACCACTTATAGGAATATATTTCAATTCGATCAAACTAAAACATCTTTTTTAATATGGAAGTGTTAGAATAAAAAACATAGACATGAACTTTTAACTTAGATAAAGTCTTCTAAGTAATTATACAAAAAACATCAAACAAAAGTTTGTAAGTTTGAAAATCTTACAATTATGATTTTCTATGCAAGACATCCCCTGCTGCAAATGAAGACAAATGACAGACCAGATTTTCTAATACATATAAGAAGTGGTGGCAAGGGTATGTGGAGAGAGGTATTTCTGGAAAGCTCACAGGTGGGCAAATAGGTGCAGTCATTTTAGACAGCAGTGTGGCAGGATTTCTGAAAATAAAAATGAAGGCAGGTTCTGTGAATCCATTTCTATGTCTGGTTATTTACAGTCCTCATACAGGTGGTGGTGGTGGTTTAGTCACTAAGTAGTGTCAACTCTTGGGACCCCACGGACTATAGCCTGCCAGGCTCCTCTGTCCATGGGATTCTTCAGGCTAGAATACTGGAGTGGGTTTCCATTTCCTTCTCCAGGGGATCTTCCTGACCCAGGAATTGAACCTGGGTCTCCTGCACTGCAGGCAGAATCATTACCAAATGAGTTATGAGGGAAACATACATCATACAGGTAACTTTAAAATACTTCAGTATAAAAAACATTCATACCTATACTTAATGAAGAATACAGAAGGATGTTTACTGCACTGCTGTTGGTAGGAGAAAAAAAAATTAAACTACCTAAATGCCCATCATGGAATTTTAACTATACTATGTCTAACCTACGGAATATCATGTACATTGAAAAAGAATAAGACAGAGCTAGATCATTTATATGAGAACAAAACTCTATGACATATGGTTAAGAGAAATAAAAATTGTAAAACAGGACACTGTTAAGATCTGCTTTAAACCACAGAAAAGACAGTAAGAAAGTGAAGTTGCTCAGCTGTGTTCTACTCTTTGTGACCCCATGGACTGGAGCCCACCAGGCTCCTCTGTCCATGGAAGTTTTCAGGTAAAAATACTGGAATGGATTGCCATTTCCTTCTCCAGGGGATCTTCCCAACCCAGGGATTGAACCCAGGTGTCTGGCATTATAGACAGACGCTTTAACCTCTGAGCCACCAGGGAAATCAGGGGATTTTAGTTCCCCAACCAGGGGTGGAACTTGCNTGAACGACTTCACTTTCACTATGCACATATTAAAGACAGAAGGATTAAAAACAATGTCTTCCATTTTCTTCCTTCAGATCAGTTCGGATAAGACGCTCATTCCTGTCCAACTCTTTGTGACCCCATGAATTGCAGCACATCAGGCCTCCCTGTCCATCACCAACTCCCAGGGTTTACTCAAACTTATGTCCATTGAGTCAGTGATGCCATCCAACCATCTTGTCCTCTGTCGTCCCCTTCTCCTCCTGCCCTCAATCTTTCCCAGCTTTAGGGTCTTTACAAATGAGTTAACTCTTCACATCAGGGGGCCAAAGTATTGGAGATACAGCTTCAGGATCAGTATTTCCAAAGAATATTCAGGACTCATTTTCTTTAGGTTGGATTGGTTGGAGCTCCTTGCAGTCCAAGGGACTCTCAAGAGTCTTCTCCAACACTACAGTTCAAGAACATAATTTTTTTGGCACTCACCTTTCTATATAGTCCAACTCTCATATTCATACATGGCCACTAGAAATACCATAGCTGTGACTAGAAGGACCTTTGTTGGTAATGTCTCTACTTTTTAATATGCTGTCTATGTTGGTCATAACTTTTCTTCCAAGGAGTAAGCATCCTTTAATTTCATGGCTGCAGTCACCATTTGCAGTGATTTTGGAGCCCTCTCCCCGCCACCACTCTCCCCCTGCCACCCCCGCCGAAAAATGTCTGTCACTGTTTCCACTGTTTCCCCACCTATTTGCCATGAAGTGATGGGACTGGATGCCATGATCTTAGTTTTCTGAATATTGAGTTTTTTTTAAATTTAAATTTATTTATTTTAATTGGAGGCTAATTACTTCACATTATTGTACTGGTTTTCACTCTCCTTTTTCACTTTTATCAAGAGTCTCTTTAGTTCCTCTTCACTTTCTGCCATAAGGGTAGTGTCATCTGCATATATGAGGTTATTGATATTTCTCCCGGCAATCTTGATTCCAGCTTGTGCTTCCTCAAGCCCAGTGTTTCTCATGATGTACTCTGCATATAAGTTAAATAAGCAGGTGACAAGATACAGCCTTGGCATAATCCTTTTCCTATTTGGAACCAGTCTGTTGTTCCATTTCCAGTTCTGACTGTTGCTTCCTGACCTGCATACAGGTTTCTCAAGAGGCAGGTCAGGTGGTCTGGTATTCCCATCTCTTTCACAATTTTCCACAGTTTGTTGTGGTCCACATAATCCAAGGTTTTGGCATAGTGAATAAAGCAGAAATAGATGTTTTTCTGGAAATCTCTTGCTTTTTCCATGATCTAGCGGATTTTGGCAATTTGATCTCTGCTTCCTCTGCCTTTTCTAAATCCAGCTTGAATATCTGAAATTTCATATTTCACGTGCTGCTGAAGCCTGGCTTGGAGAATTTTGAGCATTACTGTGCTAGCGTGTGAGATGACTGCAATTGTGCAGTAGTTTGAGCATTCTTTGGCATTGCCTTTGTTTGGGATTGGAATGAAAACTGACCTTTTCCAGTCCTTTGGCCACTGCTGAGTTTTCCAAATTTGCTGGCATATTGAGTGCAGCACTTTCCCAGCATCATCTTTCAGGATTTGAAACAACTCAATTGGAATTCCATCACCTCCACTAGCTTTGTTTGTAGTGATGCTTTCTAAGGCCCACTTGACTTCACATTCTAGGATGTCTGGATCTAGGCTAGTGATCACACCATCGTGATTATGTGGGTCATGAAAATCTTTTTTTTACAATTCTTCTGTGTTTTTTTGCCAACTCATCTTAATATCCTCTGCTTCTGTTAGCTCCATACAATTTCTGTCCTTTATCGAGCCCATCTTTGTGTGAAATATTCCCTTGGTATCTTTAATTTTCTTGAAGAGATCTCTAGACTTTCCTATTCTATTGTTTTCCTCTATTTCTTTGCATTGATCACTGAAGAAGGCTTTCTTATCTCTCTTTGCTATTCTCTGGAACTCTGCATTCAAATGGGTATATCTTTCCTTTTCTTTGTCTTTCTATTCACAGCTATTTGTAAGGCCTCAGCAGGCAACCATTTTGCTTTTTTGGATTTCTTTTCCTTGTGGATGGTCTTGATCCCTGACTCCTGTATAATGTCATGAACTTCCGTCCATAGTTCTTCATGCACGCTGTCTATCATATCTAATCCCTTGAATCTACTTGTCACTTTCACTGTATAATCATAAGGGATTTTATTTAGGTCATACCTGAATGGTCTAGTGGTTTTCCATACTTTCTTCGATTTAAATCTGAATTTGGCAATAAGGAGTTCATGATCTTGGCCAGGGTCAGCTCCCAGTCTTGTTTTTGCTGACTGTATAGAGCTTATCCATTTTTGGCTGCAAAGGATATAATCACTCTGATTTCAGTGCTGACCATCTGGTGATGTCCATGTGTAGAATCTTCTCTTGTGTTGTTGGAAGTGAATGTTTTTTATGACCAGCACATTTTCTTGGCAAAAACTCTGTTAATCTTTGACCTGCTTCGTTTTGTACTCCAAGGGAAAATTTGTCTGTTACTCCTAGTATCTCTTGACTTTTTACTTTTGCACTGCAGACCCCTACAATGAAAAGGACGTCTTTTTTCAGTGTTTGTTCTAGAAAGTATTGTAGGCTTGTAGGCTTTGGTGGCTAAGTGAAGACTTTTCTTTGAGGAGTAATCAGAGCATGTTTATTTTTATTTATATATTTTTAAGTGAGATCCAAAGGAATAGCAAGACTGAACAAAAGAGAAGAAAAAAGAAGGACATTCCAGACAGAGGAACCTGTAAGCTAGATTCATGGGACAGATGGCAAAGTCTGAGGCTCATTTGAGGAACTGGGAGGAGTTCAACTGGACCAGAGAGAACAGGTATAACAGAAGAAGAATCAAGTGAAGTTAATGGTCCTGAGCTTTGCATGGTGAGGCTACTGTCTTTATTTTGCCCTTGAACATGCATGTCATTTTGTTCAGGCACAGAATCATTGTCATGTTCATTTTCCTTTTAATATTCTGCAGGTTTGCTTATTACCATTTGACATGGAATGTTGCTGAAATGTCAAACGTTGCCTGGTGTTTATTGCTCTGCAGGTAAATGAGCTTGTTTCTCTTATTGAATATAATGCATATTTTTATCTTGTTTCATTAATAATATTTTCTCTGATAGACAATGAGTCTGAGAAACCCACTATTCCTGTTATCACTGATGATCCCTTAAATGCAAATTTTCTCCTTTTTGGAAATCTTACCACTCATACATTGGAACTCCTACACATTCTCCATGTTTCATTATTTCTATTGACTTTATAGCCTGCATTTCAACATCTAATGACTTTTGAGGGAAGGTTTGTTATGCCTTTTCTTCCCTGTTAATTTAACTCTTAGTCCTATTAATAACTCATTGTTTTTATTCTTTTACTATTGTTTTAAATTTAGCAACTGTTTGCCAGTCTTTCCCTTTTCATTACTACTAGAACTTATTCCATAAGCACAGTGGCCTCTGAAATGTTACAAAGTGATTAATGTAAATTTCTATTTACATTCTATATCACTCAGGGTTCCTTGGAGAAAGGGAAACAGCAGGAATAACTAATTAGAGAAATAAAGGAAAAGGGGGAGAGAAAGAAAGTAATTTTAAGAAAGTGGTTCACACAATTGTCATAGTTTAGTCACTAAGTCACATCTGAGTTTTTCATAACCCCAAGGACTGTAGCCTGCCAGGTTCCTCTGTCCATGAAATTTTTCAGGCAAAAATATTGGAATGGGTTGCTGTTTCCTTCTCTAGGTCACATAACCGTGGAAGCAGGCAAATATAAACTCTATGTGTCAGGCTGGTACCTGGAGACTCAGGCAGGATTTCTATGTCACAGTCTCACCCCTAATTTTTTTTCCCCATCTCCGTTTTTGTGGGAAATATTTTTAATTAAATCAACTGATTGCCTATGTTAATCACATCTACAGAGCACCTTTATAGCAGCGACTAGAGAAATGTTGGACCAAAACCTGGGACCATAGCTTAGTCAACATGACACACAAAGTTGACTAACATTGCAATTTATACCAATTACTGTTATATTAATATTAAACATTATAGTTACTTATGATATTAAAAGTCCTCTGGGTTTGTGTGCTATTCTATTTTTTATCAAACCATCAGCTCTGATTCTCTCATGCAGATTCATTTGATGAAACGCACCATCTTTTCATTTGCCCATGTTTGCTTGTATTTTGTTTTGTTTCTTAATCAATACAGAATTTGTGTGAATGCTTTCCAGATTTTGAGGTTGAAATGAATTCTGTCATATTAGATCCCATTGGATAATCTATCTCAGTTTTCTATTTTACAATCTAAGTAGTAAAAAAAAAAAAAATAACCCTTTTAAAAGAAACATGTTTGCAATAATCCCTTTTTAGTCTCTGTCAGGTTGAAAACTCATTTCCAGAAAAAGTAACAACTTTAAGTAAAAAGTGTTTGGATCCTCATTCAGAACTGTCTGGTGAAACTGAAGCCCCAAAAGTCACTATCCCAAGCAATCAAAATGATTGATTTAATAAGCTAGATAAAAGCAATTTTAGAACTTTGTTAAAATAGTTAAAAATAAACTATCATTGACATCTTTTATAAAAGTAAAGGGAGTGGTCAGTGGTTATTAATAAAACAAAGAGTGCCATCTACTGACTACAAAGTTCTCTGATGAAAGCTGCATTCAACATCAACGTAATCCACACAATTTCCTCATGTGATAGTGCTACTGTCATTCATTTGCCATTCATTTGATATTCTGAATTTTCCAAGAACTTTTGTTCGTTTTAAAGGATCACATTTAAATCTCTAGTTCTGCTAACTGAAGTGGAATTTACATGTGCTTAAATGACTCCCACTTTACAAAATCACTGCGATCAAGAAGCAATTTTTTTTTAAAGTGCCCCTTTGTGCTCAGAACTACGTGATATAAAAGAAATATGTCTATATTCTCCTCACACAAGACTCAGCAACAATGGTGGAGACTGAAAAAATGTAAAACCAATTAGGCCGTAGCATCCCCCCACCACCTCCCATACCACCAAAAAAAAAGAAAACAAAAACAAAAAAACCCTGCTGACATGATTAAAGAAAAGCAAGCATTGATATAACTTCCTGATAAGGGGACACTGAAACACTTCATAAGGAGGGTTAGAGTTAATACCTTTCACCTTTATTTCAGATACCATTTTAAAGAGGAAGTAACATTTAAAGTTGTTAGGACAATCAAAGGAACACAGTAATTGGAGAAGAGTATCATGTACTATATTTAAATTGCTGTAGCTTAGTTGCTCAGTTGCTCAGTCGTATCTGACTCTTTGCAACCCCATGGACTGTAGCCCTCCAGGCTCCTCCATCCATGGTATTTTCCAGGCAAGATACTGGAGTGGGTTGCCATTTCCTTCTTCTGGGGATCTTCCTGACCCAGGGGTTGAATCCGTCTTCTGCTTGGCAGGCAGGTTTTAAACAGAAATTAGTGTTTTGTGGCTTCCCTGTAGCTCAGTCAGTAAAGAATCTGCCTACAATGCAGGAGACCCAGGTTTGATTCCTGGGTTGGGAAGATCCCCTGGAGAAGGAAATGGCAACCCACTCCAGGATTCTTGCCTGGAAAATCCCAAGAACAGAGGAACCTGGAGGGCTATAGTCCATGGGGTTGCAAGAGTCAGACACGACTTAGCAAATAAATCACCACCATTGTTTTAAAAGTGCAGAGGATGAGACGGTTGGATGGCATCAGCGATTCAATGGACATGACTTTGAGCAAACTACAAGAGACAGTGAAGGATGTAAAGCCTGGCATGCTGCAGTGCACGGGGTAGCAAGAATCGGACATGACTTGGCGACTGAACAACAACAGTTTTAAAAGTTCAGAGACAAAGCTTCCTCACGTGGTCTACTAGTGGCAATGTGAAATTTCCAGAAAGTGGAGCATGGCTGGGAGGGCTGTGTGTCCAAATTAGGACTGTAGCATGTAGAGGAATCACTGGCTCCAAAGACAGAATCACACGGCTGGTTAATCTCCAGGGGATACTTTTCAGTCTCACCGCTGGCTTCAGGGTCCCAGGTAGAGTGAGCTGGGTGAATACATAACCCTGCACCTTCCACCCTTTATATGTTACTAGATCAGACAAGTAACAAAACTGAGACTTCCCTGCTGGCCCAGTGGTTAAGCCTTCAACTTTCAATGCAGGGGTGAAGCTTCAACCCCTGTTCAGGGAGCTAAGCTCTCACATGCCTTGTGGCCAAAAACCAAAATAAAAACAGAAGCAATATTGCAATAAATGTTAAAAAGTCTAAAAAAAAAAAAAAAAAAAAGAAAGAAAGAAACAAGACTGATGTTCCTATGAAAGTGCAAAATGCTAATCTCTTCTGTTAACTCTGACATCCTGAGTTTCACCCTGATGAAGCCTTCTCCTGGAACATTGCTAGGCTCTCTCAACAAAGGAGGAATCATGAGTGGTCTACAATAAAAATAGAATTAGTATTACATTCCAACTGCATTCCACTGTTAACTCATTTCATAGACTATTTTTAAGCAGAATGGGTTTGTATAACCCATTCATTTGTGTTTTGAGTTAATTTTTTTTTATTGTTAAAATAAACAAACAACAGCACGTGCTTCCAGTCCCAGGGCACAACTATTACTAAAACCCTGCTTATTCTCCCTGTAAGGCAGAAATGCCATGTGGACAATTAAACATAAGATTGCTAGAAAGACTGTAGGGTGAGAATATTTACCTTAATGTCATCAAGCTTCGGGTTAGTGCAAGAGAAAGATCCAAAGAAATTTTATAGGTAAAATTTAGAACTAATTTTATCCCTTTAAATCTTTATTTTTATCCCTTTAAAACTTGCAATGGTACTCTACTTCCCTAACTCCTTGTGATCAGCGAAGTAGCAGACCTTACATATATTAGGTCATAATCTCTGGCACCCATATATGTTACCTTTTGTGGAAAGTGGTTTCAAGATGTAGTTAACTTGAGGAGCTTGAAAAGGGGACATTATCCTGAAATATCTGAGTAGGTCCAAAACACAGTCACAAGTGTCCTGATAAGTGGGAGGCAGTTGACATACTGAATGAGAAGGACATGTGAAAACAGAGAAGAAAGAGATTTGAAGATGCAGATATCAAAAATTTGAAGGTGCTTGGCTTAAAGACTGGAGTGATTTGTCCACAAGCAAACGAATGGCCTTCCCTGGTGTCTCAGGTGGTAAAGGATCTGCCTGCATTGGAGGAGACCTGGGTTCCACCTCTGCATTGGGAAGATCTCCTGGAGAAGGGAATGGTAAGTCACTCCAGTATTCTTGCCTGGAAAATCCCACGGACAGAGAAGCTTGTCAGGCTACCAAGCATGGGTAGCAAAGAGTCAGACACGACTGAGTGACCAACGCCTTTACTTCTTTCAAGGAATAGCAGGACCATGAGAAGTTGGGAGAAGCCAAAACCTTGATTTGAGTCCAGCAAAACTGATCCATATGGGGGGCCTGGAGAACAGTGAGAAAATATGTTTTAACCTCTAATTTTGTAGTACTTTGTCATGGTATCCTCAGGAAATCAATATACTCCATGGGGCTTTGTCTTTCTATTATCCAGGTTTCATAATATAATACTGGGTACCATTTAAATGCCTTTGGCACCATGTTAAATCTTTTACACAAAGTGTCTCCAATCCTCTTTTTCCTGAAATCATTCTACTCTTTCCCTGCTCACTCTGCTCAAGACACACTTTATGCACTAACACACAAGTGCATTTCAGAGTGGGCCATGGTTCTTTCCTCTGATAGGAATGTTTCTACTCAGACATCGTAACGATAAACTCTCTTGCCTTCTTTAAATCCCAGATTAAATTTACTCTCTCACTGAGTCTACTTCCAAAGGACCCTTCTCTACACTGCAGCTTCCTTCCCTACCCGTAATTGTGTCTGTTCTCTTTTATGATTTTAATCTCATTTCAATCTCTAAAATGGTAAATACATTACTTGCTATGTTTACTTTATATCTTCTTCCTGCTTCCTCTAGGATGTGATCTTCCTAAGATCAAAGATTTTCTGTTTCACTAATGTATTCTCAATGAATATAACAATATTCAATATCAAGCAAATAACAGGCACCAGGAGCTGAATGTAGCTTAGATCATGAACTCCTGTTTGTAAAATGCGGGCTTAAATTGAAGAAAGTTCGGGAAAAAACTGGGCCACTTAGATATGACCTAAATCAAATCCCTTATTATTCAGTGGAAGTGATAAATAGATTCAAGGGAATAGATTTGTTACAGTGCCTGAAGAACTACAGACAGAGGTTTGTAACATTGTGCAGGAGGAGGGGATCAAAACCATCCCCAAGAAAAAAAAAATGCAAAAATGCAAAAAGGAAATATTAATGACCACAGATATGCAGAAGACACTACCCTTATGGCAGAAAGGGAAGAGGGACTAAAGAGCCTCTTGATGAAGGTGACAGAGGAGAGTGAAAAAGCTGGCTTAAAACTCAACATTCAGAAAACTAAGATCATGACATCTGGTCCCAGCCCTTCATAGCAAGTAGATGGGGAAACAAAGGAAATAGTGACAGACTTTCTTTTCTTGGGTTCCCAAAATCACAGTTGGTGAACTGCAGCCATTAAATTAAAAGATACTTGCCCCTTGGAAAAAAAGCTATGACTAATACAGGCAGCATATTAAAAAGTAGAGACATTACTTTGCCAACAAAGATTCACATTGTCAAAGCTGTTTTTTTCCAGTAGTCATGTATGAATATGAGAGTTGGGCCATAAAGAAGCTTGAGTGCCAAAGAATTGATGCTTTAGAACTGTCATGTTGGAGAAGTATCTTGAGTGTCCCTTGGACTGAAAGGAGATCGCACCAGTCAATCCTAAAGGAAATCAATCTTGAATGTCCATTGGAAGGACTGATGCTGATGCTGAAGCTCCAATACTTTGGCCACCTGATGCAAAAAACTGACTCCTTAGAAAATTCCCTGATGTTGGGAATGATAGAAGGAAGGAGGGGAAGGGGATGATAAGGACGAGATGGATGGATGACATCACCAATTCAATGGACGTGAGTTTGAGCAAAATCTGGGAAATGATGAAGAACAGAGAATCCTGGCATGTTGCAGTCTGTGGGGTCACAAAGAGTTGGAAACAACTAAGTGACTAAACAACAACCGCATATTTTTTTTCTTAAATTAAGGAAATTGAAGGAAAGCATTTAAGCATTTACCACAATAAGAGACTGCAATTCTACTCAAATGAATTTTAACTGAGTACAAGACGACATATCCAATTTTTTTTGTGTGTTTTTATTGGTATGTACAAAGTAGATTTATTTAGAGACAAACAAACTCCACAGAGTCTGGGCCATCTCAGAAGGGGAGAGAGCCTTGAAACACAGATTGGTTACATTTTTGGAAGAATTATTCCAATTGTTTCAGTGAAGAGGTGGGGCAGTCCAGGAACTGGGCCACCAACAACGTTTTTACCTTTTATGATGGCCTCAGAACAGTCAAGGTGCTGGAAGGTGGATCATCTAGCTTATATTAATGTATTGCAATGAACATATGATGAGGCTCAAAGTCTACTGGAAGTTGTTAACTCATCTGCTTGGATCTAATTGGTTAGACATTTTGTGTCCTCATTACATATCACTCTTTTAAAGGTTGTGCTCTGCTCCTTACTCCCCTGTTTCAATAGATATTCAATATCTAAATAATTATATGATAGTGAACATTAAAGGAATGACAAGGTGGTATGTAGCATGATCATGATAGAAATGTTTATTTTAAACAGATAATTTTAAGTATGATTGTACAGAACTGACTCAAGGGTATGAATTTCAGCAAACTCCAGGAGAGACTGGAGAACACAGGAGCCTGGAATGCTGCAGTCAATGGGACTGCAAAGGGCTGGACATGACTTAGCGACTAAAGAATAGGAACACAGAATACTAATTTTACAAAGCATAATTATCAAGTCACAGGTACAATCTACAATTTAGGTAGGAAATAAAAATGACTAGGATAGTTCAGTTCAGTTCAGTTGCTCAGTCGTGTCCAACTCTTTGCGACCCCATGAATCACAGCACGCCAGGCCCTCTCTGTCCATCACCAGCTCCCAGAGTTTACTCAAACTAACGTCCATCAAGTCAGTGATGCCATTCAGCCATCTCATCCTTGGTCGTCCCCTTCTCCTCCTGCCCCCAATCCCTCCCAGCATCAGAGTCTTTTCCAATGAGTCAACTCTTCGCATGAGGTGGCCAAAGTACTGGAGTTTCAGCTTTAGCATCATTCCTTCCAAAGAAATCCCAAGGCTGATTTCCTTCAAATGGATTGGTTGGATCTCCTTGCAGTCCAAGGGACTCTCAAGAGTCTTCTCCAACACCACAGTTCAAAAGCATCAATTATTCGGTGCTCAGCCTTCTTCACAGTCCAACTCTCACAT
>SJYX01016486.1:61865-87065 GCA_006410675.1 Oreotragus oreotragus | reverse complement strand
TAACTTTTCTTCCAAGGAGTAAGCGTCTTTTAATTTCATGGCTGCAGTCACCATCTGCAGTGATTTTGGAGCCCAAAAAAATAAAGTCTGACACTGTTTCCACTGTTTCCCCATCTATTTCCCATGAAGTGATGGGACCGGATGCCATGATCTTCGTTTTCTGAATGTTGAGCTTTAAGCCAACTTTTTCACTCTCCTCCTTCACTTTCATCAAGAGGCTTTTTAGCTCCTCCTCACTTTCTGCCATAAGGGTGGTGTCATCTGCATATCTGAGGTTATTGATATTTCTCCCAGCAATCTTGATTCCAGCTTGTGTTTCCTCCAGTCCAGAGTTTCTCATAATGTGCTCTGCATATAAGTTAAATAATCAAGGTGACAATATACAGCCTTGATGTACTCCTTTTCCTACTGGGAATCAGTCTGTTGTTCCATGTCCAGTTCTAACTGTTGCTTTCTCACCTGCATAAAGATTTCTCAAGAGGCAGGTCAGGTGGTTTGGTATTCCCATCTCTTTCACAATTTTCCACAATTTATTGTGATCCACACAGTCAAAGGCTTTGGCATAGTCAGCAAAGCAGAAATTGATGTTTTTTCTGCAACTCTCTTGCTTTTTCCATGATCGAGCAGATGTTGGCAATTTGATCTCTGGTTTCTGTGCCTTTTCTTAAACCAGCTTGAACATCAAGAAGTTCACAGTTCACATATTGCTGAAGCCTGGCATGGAGAATTTTGAGCATTACTTTCTTAACATGTGAGATGAGTGCAATTGTGCGTAGTTTGAACATTTTTTTGCATTGTCTTTCTTTGGAATTGGAATGAAAAGTGACCTTTTCCAGTCCTGTGGCCACTGCTGAGTTTCCCAAATTTGCTGGCATATTGAGTGCAGCACTTTCACAGCATCATCTTCCAGGATTTGAAACAGCTCAACGGGAATTCCATCACCTCCACTAGCTTTGTTCTTAGTGATGCTTTCTAAGGCCCACTTGACTTCACATTCCAAGATGTCTGGCTCTAGATTAGTGATCACATCCTCATGATTATCTGGGTCGTGAAGATCTTTTCTGTACAGTTCTTCTGTGTATTCTTGCCACCTCTTCTTAATATCTTCTGCTTCTGTTAGGTCCATACCATTTCTATCCTTTATCGAGCCCATCTTTGCATGAAATGTTCCCTTGGTATCTCCAATTCTCTTGAAGAGATCTCTAGTCTTTCCCATTCTGTTGTTTTCCTCTATCTCTTTGCATTGATTGCTGAAGAAGGCTTTCTTATCTCTTCTTGCTATTCTTTGGAACTCTGCATTCAGATGCTTATATCTTTTCTTTTCTCCTTTGCTTTTCGCCTCTCTTCTTTTCAGTGCTATTTGTAAGGCTTCTCCAGACAGCCATTTTGCTTTTTTGCATTTCTTTTCCATGGGGATGGTCTTGATCCCTGTCTCCTGTACAATGTCACGAACCTCATTCCATAGTTCATCAGGAACTCTGTCTATCAGATCTAGGCCCTTAAATCTATTTCTCACTTCCACTGTATAATCATAAGGGATTTGATTTAGGTCATACCTGAATGGTCTAGCGGTTTTCCCTACTTTCTTCAATTTAAGTCTGAATTTGGAAATAAGGAGTTCATGATCTGAGCCACAGTCAGCTCCTGGTCTTGTTTTTGTTGACTGTATAGAGCTTCTCCATCTTTGGCTGCAAAGAATATAATCAATCTGATTTTGGTGTTGACCATCTGGTGATGTCCATGTGTAGAGTCTTCTCTTGTGTTGCTGGAAGAGGGTGTTTGCTATGACCAGTGCATTTTCTTGGCAAAATTCTATTAGTCTTTGCCCTGCTTCATTCCGCATGCCAAGGCCAAATTTACTGTTACTCCAGGTGTCCCTTGACTTCCTACTTTTGCATTCCAGTCCCCTATAATTAAAAGGATATCTTTTTGGGGTGTTAGTTCTACAAGGTCTTGTAGGTCTTCATAAAACCGTTCAACTTCAGCTTCTTCAGCATTACTGGTTGGGGCATAGACTTGGATTACTGTGATATTGAATGGTTTGCCTTGGAAACAAACAGAGATCTTTCTGTCGTTTTTGAGATTGCATCCAAGTACTGCATTTCAGACTCTTTTGCTGACCATTATGGCTACTTCAATTCTTCTGAGGGATTCTTGCCCACAGTAGTAGATATAATGGTCATCTGAGTTAAATTCACCCATTCCAGTCCATTTTAGTTCCATGATTCCTAGAATGTCGATGTTCACTCTTGCCATCTCTTGTTTGATCACCTCCAATTTGCCTTGATTCAAGGACCTGACATTCCAGATTCCTTTGCAATATTGCTCTTTACAGCATCAGACCTTGCTTCTATCACCAGTCACATCCACAGTTGGGTATTGTTTTTGCTTTGGCTCCATCCCTTCATTCTTTCTGGAGTTATTTCTCCACTGATCACCAGTAGCGTGTTGAGCACCTACTGACCTGGGGAGTTCCTCTTTCAGTATCTTATCATTTTGCCTTTTCATACTGTTCATGGGGCTCTCAAGTCAAGAAATGTCTGAAGTGTCTGCCATTCCCTCTCCAGCGCACCACATTCTGTCATACCTCTCCACCATATCCTGCCCATCTTGGGTTGCCTGGCTGGCATGGCTTAGTTTCACTGAGTTAGACAAGGCTGTAGTCCAAGTGTGATCAGATTGACTAGTTTTCTGTGAGTATGGTTTCAGTGTGTCTGCTCTCTGATGCTCTCTTGCAACACCTACCATCTTACTTGGGTTTCTCTTACCTTGGGCGTGGGGCATCTATTCATGACTGCTCCAAGAAAGTGCAGCCGCCACTCCTTACGTTGGATGAAGGGTATCTCTTCACCGCAGCCCTTCCTGAACTTCGACGTGGGATAGTTCCTCTAGGCCCTCCTGGGCCCGCACAGCCACTGTTCATTGGACGTGGGGTTGCTCCTCCTGGCCACCGCCCCTGGCCTCGGATGCAGGGTAGTTCCTCTCGGCTGTTCCTGTGCTGTCGCAGCCTGGCACTGTTGGCCACTGCCCCTGACCTTGGACATGGGGTAACTCCTCTTGGCCACCACCCTTCGGGCCTGGGGTCCTCCTGTCTTCTGCCCCTGACCTAGGAAGTGGTGTAGCTCCTCTTGGCCGTGCTTAGTGCACCGGTCGCAGGCGCCCGTGCTTAGTGCACTGGTCCATAATTAGGATAAAATGTTAGTGTATCATATTGTTTATACATTTGTTTTAAATACTTAAGGATGGTAAGAATTTTACTTAATATTGAAAGCTAAGCCATATTCACCAGGAGTGTGGTCATCGAGTTAAGTGTGTTCACGCACTCTGTAATGTCTCTTTGTGACCCCACTATTATAGTCTGGCAGGCTCTTCTGTCCACAAAATTTTCTAGGCAAGAATACTGGAGTGGGTTGCCATTTCCTTCTCCAGGGAATATTCCCAACCCAGGGATTGAACCCATCTCCTGTACTGGTCACAGATGTCCATTATGTCTACTACTGTGGGCAAGAATCCCTCAGAAGAAATGGAGTAGCCCTCATAGTCAACAAAAGAGTCCAAACTGCACTATTTGGGTGCAGTCTCAAAAATGACAGAATGATCTCTGTTTGTTTCCAAGACAAACCATTCACTATCACAGTAATTCAAGTCTATGCCCTAATCACTAATGCTGAAGAAGATGAAGCTGAAAGGTTCTATGATGACCTAGAAGACTGTCTAGAACTAGTGCCAAAAAAAGAGGGCCTTTCATCACAGGAGACTGGAATGCAAAAGT
Source organism: Oreotragus oreotragus (assembly GCA_006410675.1). NCBI lineage: Eukaryota > Metazoa > Chordata > Mammalia > Artiodactyla > Bovidae > Oreotragus > Oreotragus oreotragus. Next base: position 83,293 of record SJYX01016486.1, on the reverse strand, counting down.
AGAAAGTCAAGAGATACCTAGAGCAACAGGGAAGTTTGGCCTTCCCTGAAGGACAAACAAAATGAAGCAGAGTAAAGGCTAATACAGTTTTGCCAAATGAATGCACTGGTCACAGAAAACACTTTCTTCCAAAAACACAAAAAATAATTATACACAAGGACATCACTAGATGATCAATACCAAAATCAGATTTATTATATTCTTTGCAGATAAAGATGGATAAGCCCTATACAGTCAGCAAAAACAAGACTGGGAGCAAACTTTGGCTTAGATCATGAACTCCTTATGACAAAATTCAGATTTAAATTGAAGAAAGAGCATATCAGTTCAGTTCAGTCGCCAGTCGTGTTTGACTCTGTGACTCCATGAATCGCAGCACGCCAGGACTCCCTGTCCATCACCAGCTCCCGGAGTTCACTCAGACTCATGTCCGTCGAGTCAGTGATGCTATCCAGCCATCTCATCCTCTGTCATCCCCTTCTCCTCCTGCCCACAATCCCTCCCAGCATCAGAGTCTTTCCAATGAGTCAACTCTTCACATGAGGTGGCCAAAGTACTGAAGTTTCAGCTTTAGCATCATTCCCTCCAAAGAAATCCCAGGGCTGATCTCCTTCAGAATGGACTGGTTGGATCTCCCTGCAGTCCAAGGGACTCTCAAGAGTCTTCTCCAACACCACAGTTCAAAAGCATCAATTTTTCAGNTTAAAACAATAAATTCATATTTCTGGTTCCCTATTGCTCTAAGTTTCAAAAGTATTTTTCTCTCTAGTCTCTGCCTTTCTTTTTGGTGTTCACTCTGTGGTGTCTTTTGCACATGCATAACTTGTCAACCAAGGACTTGACAATTTAGGCTCTGAAAGGATCTACTTTTTTGCTTTTTCACAGTTAGGGATTTCCCCTTTGAGTTTCTGGATGTTTTCCAAACAGGAATGCTTATCTCTATTAACTTCGATTGATAAAGCTATTGTTTTTCCACTATAATTTCTGTCTCTCCAATGTCATTTCCTTCACTCATAGCCTACGGAGGTTGGGCAGCACACTTGGATTATTGTTGCTCAGTTGCTCTGTCGTGTGTGACTCTTTGTGACCCCATGGACGTCAGCATGCCAGGTTTCCCTGTCCTCTACCATCTCCCTGAGCTCGCTTAAATTCATGTCCATTGAGGCAGTAATGCCATCCAACCATCTCATCCTCTGTCATGCCCTTCTCCTCCTGCCTTCCTAACATTTACTTGGATTAAGAAGCTGAAAACTCTCTTCTACTTCTGTCATTCGATGCATTGCAGTGTCTTTAAATGTGTGTGTGCATGTGTAACTGCTCAGTCATATCCGACTCTTTGCAATCCCATGGACTGTAGCCCCCTAGAATCCTCTGTCCATGGAATTTTTCAGGCAAGAACACTGGAGTGAGTAACCATTCCCTTCCTCAGGGGATCTTCCGTACATAAGGATACAAACCAGGTCTCCTGTAATGCGGGTGGATTATTTACTGTTGAGCCACTGGGAAAGCCCCTTTAAATGTACATGTATTTTTATTTTATCTACATTTTATAGAATAGGAAAGACTAGAGATCTCCTCAAGAAAATTAGAGATATCAAGGGGAAAGATGGACACAATAAAGGACAGAAATGTATGGACCTAACAAAAGCAGAAGATGTTAAGAAGAGGTGGCAAGAATAGACTGAAGAACTATACAAAAAAGATCTTCATGACTCAGATAACCATGATGGTGTGATCACTCACCTAGAGCCAGACATCCTGGAATATGAAGTCAAGTGGGCCTTAGAAAGCATCAATACGAACAAAGCTAGTGGAAGTGGTTGAATTTTAGCTGAGCTATTTCAGATTCTAAAAGATGATGCTGAGAACGCACTGCATTCAATATGCCAGCAAATCTGGAAAACTCAGCAGTGGCCACAGGACTGGAAAAGGTCAATTTTCATCCCATTCCCAAAGGAAGGCAATTCCAAAGAATACTCAAACTAACACACAATTGCACTCATCTCACATGCTAGCAAAGTAATGCTCAAAATTCTCCAAGCCAGGCTTCAACAGTGCATGAACCATGAACTTCTAGATGTTCAAGCTGGATTTAGAAAAGGCAGATGAACCAGAGATCAGATTTCCAACATCTGTTGAATCATTGAAAAAGCAAGAGAGTTTCAGAAAAACATCTACTTCCGCTTCATTTATGCCAAAGCCTTTAACTGTGAATCACAAAAGATTGTGGAAAAATTCTTAAAGAAGTGGGAATATCGACTACCTTACTGTCTCCTGAGAAATCTGTATGCAGGTAAATAAGCAACAGTTAGAACCAAACATGGAACAACAGACTGGTTCCAAATTGGGAAAGAATTACATAAAGGCTGTATATTGTCATCTGCTTATTCAATTTATATGCAGAGTACATCATGCAAAATACCAGGCTGGATGAAGCACAAGCTGGAATCAAGATTTCCAGGAGACATATCAATAAACTCAGATAATAAGATGACACCACCCTTATGGCAAGAAGGCGAAGAAGAACTCAAGAGACTCTTGATGAAAGTGAAAGAGGAGAGTGAAAAAGTTGGCTTAAAGCTCAACATTCAGAAAACTAAGATCATGGCATCCGGTCCCATCACTTCATGGCAAATAGATGGGGAAAAATGGAAAGAGTGAGAGACTTTATTTTGGGAGCACAAAAATCACTGCAGATGGCAGCTTCAGCCATGAAATTAAAAAAACTTCCTCCTTGAAAGAAAAGCTATGACCAACCTAGACAGCATAATGAAAACCAGAGACATTACTCTGCTGACAAGGGTCCATCTAATCAAAGCTATGGTTTTTCCAGTAGTCATGTATGGCTGTGAGATTTGGACTATAAAGAAAGCTGAGCACTGAAAAACTTATGCTTTTGAACTGTAGTGTTGGAAAAGACTCTTGAAAGTCCCCTGGACAGCAAGGAGATCAAACCAGTCAATCCTTAAGGAAATCAGTCCTGAATATTCATTGGAAGGACTGATGTTGAAGCTGAAACTCCAATACTTTGGCCACCTGATGCGAAGAACTGACTTATTGGAAAAGACCCTGATTCTGGGAAAGATGGAAGATGGGAGGAGAAGGGGATGACAGAGGATTAGATGGTTGGATGGCATCACCATTTGATGGATATGAGTTTGAGCAAGCTTAGGGAGTTGTTGATGGACAAGGAAACCTGGCGTGCTACAGTCCAAGGGGTTGCAGATTCAGACACGACTGAGCCACTGACTGAACTGATGGAACCCTGTGTAACCCATTCACATCTCTCCCTCATCAGTAGCTGAGACTGTGATGCAGTTATTTTTTATAATTCACATTCAGTTCAGTTCAGTTCAGTCTCTCAGTTTTGTCCATCTTTACCCATCTTTTCATGAAATGCAAAATCTTTACATAATTCCTGCTAGACTAATCACGTTTTAATAGTTCTAATAGTATTCTCATTGAGCATAAAATTTGACTTAAAAAACAATGGTGTTAGACAGGTAATGTACATATTTCCTTAGTACTAACAATACAATAACGTATTTTTGGCTTTTTAAAAATTTGTGACGTCTTTGTTGTTTAAAAGAAAAATCCCTTAAGGTCAATGTGTCTGTTGGTTTATTATTGTACTAATGAGAATTGTAAGGTAAAGGAAAACCACAGAGAAGAGTCAAATATTTAAATCAACTTTAGATTTAGTCACTAATCTATACACTCATGCATCAACATTTGAAAAGCATTTATTTCTTCTCAAAATATCTCTAAACCCAAAACATTAGACATAGGAAATCTCTGCAGAACTCAACATTTTGTGTGTGTGTGTGTGTGACTCAACATGCTGGAAAAAAGTTTCAACACATTTTGGTGAAATTTTCTACTACAAATTAAGATAAAACCACATGAAAAATTTTGTCAATGCAGAAAAATATAACAAAAGAGGAAACTGTGTTTTTCTTAACAGGGCGATTTATGGGACTTCCATCCCTCTGAGCATCAGAAAAGTATATTGGTTCCTATTCTCCCACATTTGTAATGTTAGTCCCATTGGCAATATAGAAAGGTCACATTTAAAAAACGTTTTTGGAATTATGGAGTTCAGGTAAATACTTAAAATACGTGAATTAGTTCTGTGTTTTATGTCCAGAGGAAAACAGTGTAAAATTATTTTTCAGGGCCTAAAGAAAAAATATAAAATGACTTAATTTTTATTTCATGAGAATAAAAAATGTTTAAAAATACTTGATATTTTTTCACTATTTGTCATACTTAGCCAAATTTCTTGAATCTTGATTATTTACTTCTGTAGTCCTGAGCTATAAGTGACCTATTTTTTAACTGTAGATATGTTCTCCAGAAGTTTGTTTTACATTCAACACTTTCAATATTTTCACACCATTTTAACTTCGAGCTGGCATAAGGAGTGATGCTCTCACACCATTCTATCTTAGAACTGAAATTTCACAAAAGAAAAAAAAGTGTACAAACTTCTTGTTTCTCTAAAGAAGTCTAAGAAAAAGAATTGATGGTATACTAAGCAGATGTTAAGATTATGGATAAAAGGGAAACTATTCATATAGCAATAATCTACACATTTAAACAAGTTATTAACTTCTCCCTGGATATGATAATCTCAATGTACTTCTAGAATAAATTTCAATATATCAAGTGGGCAGAGGACTTTTTGACAGAGCTCATTTACACAATTACATAATGTCATAACTTGTGGCAAACTCAGTAGCGCATGATGGTATCAAGCCTAGAAAGAGCTCCAGAGTTAGGAAAGCAAAAATCACTGATTAAAGGTAGATAAACTCTATGTGTTATTATCCAAGCAAGGGCATTTTTAAGAGAATAACAATGTTAATAATAAGCCTAGACAACCAGTTAATCCAAGACTTTACTGTGCAGGGCAAACCATATGTATGCTCTTCTTAGCAATCAGAGAGAAGAAAGGCAAATGCTAATATAAAGGAGTCAGAATTTCAGTCCCATCAAGTTGGAGCATCCAAGAAGAGTTGCTTAAAGTAACAAAGAGTGTTTCCTGAAAAATATTCTCTACTTTGATATCTGACCAAAATCTCAAATGTTCTGTGTCTCATCCTTTCAAGTCAGCTAGCAAAGTACTTGCTAGAACTTAAAGAGCATGGACCAAAAGTGGCATTATACTGAGAGAGTTAGATATAATTTTTCAATTTAAAGTTTGTTTCTTTCAGGCCTAAATAAAGAATCACATCTTCTAAGCCAGTTTTTTTCCCAAGCATATCCTAAGAAACACCAGAATTGAGAGATATAACATCTTACTACAGAAAAAAAAAAAAATTATTCCATTGTTACGGAATTAGAATATCATGTAAAAAGAAAACTATTAATATTTGCAACTGTAGAACATCATAATTTTATATACAAAGTTTTCTGACTCTCCAAGAGTAGGCAGGAATAATAATAAGTAATAAACAATTTTCCCCCAAATGTATTTGTCTTCAGTCAAATTTCCCAGAGGCAGAACATGAGAAGCATTAAGTGATTTACTGAGAGTGCTTTCAGAAACAAAATACCCATTTCAGCTGGAGACTAACTTCAGTGTGATCCCCTCGAACAGCACAGAATTCATCTCACTTTGAGGCAAGGTGGTTAGCTTTTTTGTACCCCTTTGCCATTCAGTCATTGGCTATGTGTTGCCTGAATTGTGAGTGTAGAATAGATGCTACTGTTAAACAACAAAATTCAGCTGAGTAAATCTGAAAATCCAATTGGCTTTATTCAGAAATTCATGAATAGACTATCATCCCATCAAGCAAATGGAAAGGATCTTCTAAGAGCTACAGAAAAGGAAACATTGTCCCTTTTCAGTAGCTCTTAGGAGAATGGATGGGACAAGGAAGTTGCAAATGAAAAAATAATTATTTTGAACAAGGTCACCTTCCTTTGGAAAACAAAGTGGTCCAATAAATAGATTATTTCACTGGTGCTGACCAGGAAATTCCAGACTGACTAGTTAAGATTACATCCCTGACGAAGGTCAAATTGCAATTGAGTTAGGTAAGTCTTGGCTTGGTAATGTGGGCTTAGAAAAAATGACTATACTTTGTACCTGTTTCTTTCTTTCTTTTTTTAATGCTACCTTCTACATTTGGCTCTGATGGTAAAGAATCTGCCTGCAAAGCAGGAGGCCCAGATTCGATCCCTGGGTATGGAAGATCTGGAGAAGAGAATGGCTATCCACTTCAGTATTCTTGCCTGGGAAGCCCCGTTGACAGAGGAACCTGGTGGGCTACAGCCCATGAGATTGCAGAGTTGGACATGACTGAGCAACTAGCAAACCCTTCTTCATTAGATAGCTAATATTTAATAAGACACTGAATCTCCAGGAAAAATTTAAAAACACAAAGAATAATGGTGAATTATTAACAGCCAAGCTTCACAGCGGGTGGGAAATGACTACACCTGAAACTAAAGGCGATGTGAGCAGGGACAGCCTTCACCTGCCCAAGGAATTGTAGTTTTCAGTAAGTATCTAATGAGAAAACTGTTCTCTAAAATACTTGAAAAAACACCTCTGAGAAAATTTGCATCACATCATTTCTGTATCTATTTTACACATTGTTATGCTAAGCTCTGGGAAATCCATTTATATTCTGACAGGGAGATCTCAAACTCTTCATCATTAGAAGGTCTTCCAATAAATAAAACTACAAGCACTTGGAGCAGAATACTTAATACCTGTAACGCTGACAGCAAATTCATATAAGAAACTAACCTTAATTTGTAAAAGCCAAATTTTCACATAATACATCATCAGTACACGGATTGATTTATTTATTTTTATTGAAAGGGAATATTGTTGTTTCTTTTCAGTTGCTCAGTCATGTCTGACTCTTTGTGAGCCCATGGACTGCAGCACACCAGGCTTCCCTGTCCTTCATTGTCTCCCAGGGTTTGCTCAAATTCGTGCATTGAGTTGATAATGCCGTCTAACCATCTCGTCCTCTGTCGCCCTCTTCTCCTCTTGCCCTCAATCTTTCCCAGCGTCAGGGTCTTTACCAATAAGTTGGCTCCTCATACCAGGTGGCCAAAGAATTGGAGCTTCAGACCTTTGCTGGCAAAGTGATGTCTCTGCTTTTTAATATGCCATCTAGGCTGTCATAGCTATTGTTCCGTGGACCAAGCAACTTTTAATTTCATGGCTGTAGTCTCTGTCAGTTATTTTGGAGCTCAAGAAAATAGTCTGTCACTGTTTCCATTTTCCCCCATCTATTTGTCATGAAGTGATGGAACCAGATGCCATGATCTTTGTTTTTTGAATGTTGAGTTTTAAACCAGTTTTTTCACTCTCCTCTTTTATCCTTATCAAGAGACTCTTTAGCTCCTCTACACTATCTGCCATTAGGGTTGTGTCATCTACATATCTGAGGACATTGAGTCCAGCTTTTGCTTCATCCAGCCTAGCATTTATCATGATGTACTCTGCATATATGTTGAATAAGTAGGGTGACAATATACAGCCTTCACATACTCCTTTCTGAATTTTGAACCGGTTTGTTTTTCCATGTCCAGTTCTAACTGTTGTTTCTTGACCTCCATACAAGTTTCTCAGGAAGCAAGTCCGATGGTCTGGTATTCCCTTCTCTTCAAGAATTTTCCACAGTTTGTTGTGATCCACAGAGTCAAAAGCTTTAGCATAGTCAAAGAAGCAAAACTAGATGTTTTTATGGAATTCCCTTGCTTTTTCTCTAATCCAATGATTGTTGGGAATTTAGTCTCTGGTTCCTCTGCTTCCCGGGTGGCTCAGAGGTTAAAGCGTCTACCTCCAATGCAGGAGACCCAGGTTCGACCCCTGGGTCGGGAAGATCCCCTGGAGAAGGAAATGGCAACCCACTCCAGTATTCTTGCCTGGAGAATCCCATGCACGGAGAAGCCTAGTAGGTTACAGTCCACGGGGTCGCAAAGAGTCGGACACGACTGAGTGACTTCACCTTCACCTTCCTTCCTCTGCCTTTCCTAAATCTAGTTTGTGAATATGGAAATTGTCAGTTCACATACTGTTGAAGCCTTGCTTGGAGAATTTTGAGCTTTGACTTGCTAGCATGTGAAATGAGTGCGGTTTTGCAGTAGTTTGAACATTCTTTGGCATTGCCCTTCTTTGGGATTGAAATGATAACTGACCTTTTCCAGTCCTGTGGTCATTGCTGAGATTTCCAAATTTGCTGGTATATTGGGTGCAGCACTTTAGAAGCAGTATCTTTTTGGATTTGAAATAGCTCAGCTGGAATTCCATTACCTCCACTAGCTTTGTTTGTAGTAATGTTTCCTAAGGCCCACTTAACTTCACACTCGAGAATGTTCTGCTCTAGGTGAGTGACCCCACCATCCTGGTCATATGGGTCATTAAGACCTTTTTTGTACAGTTCTTCCATTTATTTTTGCCATCTCTTCTTAATATTTTCTGCTTCTGTTAGGTCCATACTGTTTCTGTCCTTTATTGTACCCATCTTTGCATGAAATGTTCTCTTTTCTTTGGCATTGCCTTTCTTTGGAATTGGAATGAAAACTGACCTTTTCCAGTCCTGTGGCCACTGCTGAGTTTTGCAAATTTGCTGGCATATTGAGTGCAGCACTTTCACAGCATCATCTTTCAGGATTTGAAACAGCTCAACTGGAATTCCATCACCTCCACTAACTTTGTTCATAGTGATGCTTTCTAAGGCCCACTTGACTTCACATTCCAAGACGTTGATATTTTTAGTTCCCATTGACCCAGATTTACTTTTTTCCAAAAATCATTGTTGCCCCTCAAAAGGAGTTCCTTCCTCAGCGATTCTCTTATCTATTTTTTCTCATGTGTCCTTGTGAATACAATGTAGCTCATGCTAATATATGGGCTGCATACCACATTCCTCAGTTTAAGCCTTATCTTTCTAAGTTCTGTTTGCCCCTGGTATCCTAAGCTCACTATTTCTTAGAAAGGGCTTCTAACTAATAATATATCTAAATTCCCTAATTTTTATAAGCTATAGTAGAATATTGTAACATTACAGTAATCCTTAAATCTTTAGCTTCTAACTATTTTAATTATTCCTAAGCCCTATATTCAGCAAACTCCTTTGCTATAAACAGTTTTCTCACAAATAGGCTTCAGATAGGAATCCCTCCCATGGTCTCAAGCTGCGACCTCTGTGCTCACCCTGGAACCCTCTTTTGTAAAAGTTCTTGAACAAATGTCAGCAATTAGCTTTATGAATTGTTCTTTGAGCACAGCTGCAGAAGGCTTTATGCCTTCTCATGCTCCTCTCAAAAACAATAAGCACCTTAATATTCTCTTTAGTCAACTCAGCCGAGGAAAGGAAAAAACAAGTCAGAAGCACAAAGCCAACTCCTTCATTCTGGGCCCATGCTTATGGAACAAAAGGAGGGGGTTTAGGGCCATGCCTCTGTTTTGTCAGTAATGCCTAATGTGGCTCTTGACAGTCTGTGACACTGTACAGGAGGCAGTGATCAAGACCATCCCCAAGAAATAGAAATGCAAGAAGGCAACATGATGGTCTGAGGAGGCCTTGAAAATAGCTGAGAAAAGAAGCTAAAGACAAAGGAGAAAAGGAAAGGTATAACCATCAGAATGCAGAGTTCCAAAGAATAGCAAGGAGAGATAAGAAAGCCTTCTTCAGTAATCAATGTAAAGAAATAGAGGAAAGCAATAGAATGGGAAAGACTAGAGATCTCTTCAAGAAAATTAGAGATATGAAGGAAACATTTAACGAAAAGATGGATACAATAAAGGACAGAAAAGGTTTGGAGATAACAGAAGCAGAGAATACTAAAAAAAAGGTGGCAAGAATACACAGAACAACTATACAAAAGAGATCTTAATGACCCTGATAACCGAGATGGTGTGATAACTCACCTAGAGCCAGACAACCTGGAATGTGAGTCAAGTGGGCCTTAAGAAGGTTGCTATGAGCAAAGATAGTTGAGGTGATGGACTTCCAGGTGAGCTATTTCAAGTCCTAAAAGAGGATGCTGTGAAAGTGCTGCACTCAATATGCCAGCAAATTTGGATAACTCAGCAGTGGCCACAGGACTAGAAACGTTCAGTTTTCATTCGAATCCCAAAGAAAGGTAATGCTCAAGAATGCTCAACCTACCACACAATTACCCTCATTTCACATATTAGCAAAGTAGTGCTCAAAATTCTCCAAGCAAGGCTTCAACAGTACGTGAACAGAGAACTTCCAGATATTCAAGCTGGATTTAGAAGATGTCAAATAGCCAAGATCTGCTGTATCACATAAAAATCAAGAGAGTTCCAGAAAACATCTATGTTTTTTTTTTTTTTTTTTTGACTGTGTAGATCACAACAAACTGTGGGAAATTCTTCAAGAGATGGGAATACCAGACGACCTTACCTTTTCCTGAGAAATCTGTATGCAGGTCAAGAAGCAACAGTTAGAACCAGATATGGAACAATGGATTATTTCCACATTGGGAAAGGAGTATGTCACCCTGCCTATTTAACTTATATGCAGAATACACCATGTGAAATGCCAGGCTTGATGAAGCACAAACTGAAATCAAGATTGCCAGGAGAAATATCAATAATTTCAGATATGTAGATTATACCACACTTATGGAAGAATATGAAAAGAAACTGAAGAGGTTCTTAATGAAAATGAAAGAGGAGAGTAAAATACCTTGTTTAAAAGTCAATATTCAAAACACTAAGATCATGGCATCTGGTTCCATCCCTTCACAAATAGATGGGGAAACAATGGAAACAGTAAGGGACTTTATTTTCTTGGGCTCCAAAGTCACTGCAGATGGTGACTGTGGCCATGAAATTAAAAGAGGCTTGTTCCTTGGAAGAAAAGCTATGACAAACCTAGATAGTATATTAAAAATCAGAGACATTACTTTCCAGACAAAGTTCCATTTACTCAAAGCTATGTTTTTTCCAGTAGTCATATATGGATGTGAGAGTTGGACCATAAAGAAACCTGAGTGCCAAAGAATTGATGCTTTTAAACTGTTGTGTTAGAGAAGACTCCTGAGAATCCTTGGACAGCAATGAGATCAAACCTGTCAATCCTAAAGGAAATCAACCCTGAATATTCATTGTAAGGACTGATATTAAAGCTGAAGAACTGATGCAAAGAACTGACATTGGAAAAGCCCCTGATGCTGGGAAAAATTGAAGGCAGGAAGAGAAGGGGATGAAAGAGGATGACCTGGTTGGATGGCATCACCACTTCAATGGACCTTAGTTTTCATAAGCCCAAGAGTTTTTGATGGTCAGGGAATCCTGTATGCTGTAGTCTGTGGGGTTGCAAACAGTTGGACATGACTGAGGAACTGAGCTAAACCTGCACTTGTAGACAGATTCTCTACTGCTGAAGCCCAAATGGTCACTGAGTGAGACCCCATAAAGATTAACGTGAGTGGAAACAATCTCTTTCCTTAGGTGCACCAGGTCAGGTAGAACAAAAGTACATAGATTGACTAATATCAGAATAAAATTCAAATTAAGACTATCAATTTGGGACTTCCCTGGTGGGGAAGACTGGTAGCATCAGTTGTGGTATAGCTAAAACTTTTGGAAGACTAAGTGGAGAGATGGTACCACTGCAAAAAAAATGCAATTAAGTAAAGAGATTTAAAAATCAATAAAGATAATGATAAAGTATTTCTCTCAAAAGTGAGTGTTGCAACGTTTCTCCTGGTAGTCAAACCTGAAGACCATGCAAGATTCCTCTCATGTGCTAAGAAAAACCATGGCCTCTGGCTGAGTATTGCTATATAATGCAGGTCAAATCAACTTGGATTTTTTTTTTTTTTTTAAATGACATTAAGCCAAAAAGCCATAAGAGAATCTGGCATGAAGTTTCATAGCCTTTTGTGTTACTTAAAGGAAATATACTAAAAAAACTTATACTAAGAAGTTGACAGCAATGAAAAATTTTCTAACAGAGGATTTATTCCTCAATATTAATTTTCCCTAATGAAAAATTATGATATACATGTATTTACCTATATAAATATTTTCACAAATGAAAAAATTTCTAATCAAGGGCTTATTGGTTGCTACTTATTCTGAGTCTTTCTCAGTGAATCTGAAGCAAATGTTTTTAAATATTCAAAATTGATAATTTGTTCAGAACTCAAAATCTCTAGTAAAGAAAAAGTACAAGTTGTTTTGTTGTGGTTTAGTTGCTTTGGTTGTGTCTGTTTTACAACCCCATGGACTACAGCCCACCAGGCTCCACAATCCATGGGATTTTCCAAGCAAGAATACTGGAGTGGCTTGTCATTTCCTTCCCCAAGGGATCTTCCCAACCCAAGGATCAAACTCATGTCTCCTGCACTGGCACAAGGATTCTTTACCACTGAGTAATTAAGTTGAAACGAAAAGAGATGAAGGTCCTAAAAATTACAAAGTCAAAATGAGACTATGAGAAATGAAAAATAATGGTATATTTCCACCAAGTCTAATCTATATGTCATAAAACACAACTAATTATCCCTGTGTTTGATCTGTAATTTCACTGATATATATGATAAACATTAAAAAATTATTAACGATTTTCATAGGTTTGTTCTGATACTTAATCTTCCAGTAGATTTTTATCCACCATAATTGATTATTTAATGTACCTTTCTAATAAGAGGAACTTGAATAATGAAATCTTACTATTATCCACCTCAGAGCCTCTTTAGAGCTCAGTGGGCTACAAGGAAATATTTAATATCAGAAAATAAGAGTAACAGGAAGAAAGAAGGAAAGGAAGGAGGAAAAAAAGTGGGTGGGGAAGAGCAAAAAGTCTTATGATTAAGGAAGTTAAAGTCTTACATAATATGTTGCAGAAGAAATTTCAGTGAGGAAAAGCACCAAAAGCCAAACTTCATAGTTCACATTTTAACTAAGGAATAACCTTGACTATATGTATCATTCTATACACACATGTGTTTTCTCTGTAAATTGGTATTTTTATATTTGTACATTTTCACTCTATGTGTACATTTTCATTTTTTAAACAATTTTAAGTGCAACAGTTAATTTTCTATTTATGTCACTGCATAGAAAGATAACAATTCAGAATGTTATGGTAGAAATGGTCATATATCATATAAATTAATTAATAATAACTAGGATGACCCCCAGGAGGAGGGCATGACAACCCACTCCAGTATTCTTGCCTGGAGAATCCCATGGACAGAGGAGTCTGGTGGGCTACAGTCCATGGGGGTGCAAAGAGTCAGACGTGACTGAAGTGACTTAGCAAGCATAAAGGATGGGAAGAATAATCATATTTCTGAAATGAGGTTAGAAGCTGACAAATGAGAATTAGTTAACTAAATCATTCACTAATTAAATAAACGGATTTATCCACACATCACAATTTTGACTACAACTAATAAAATGTGTAAGAAGTAAAAATGAAAATTAGCATTATAATGACAAGCATAAAATAAGTGGAATCATTTCACATCAGGGATGTCTACAAATATTTGCAAAATCATAAAATATTTTACCTTTTACTGCAATTCACAGATTATCTAAAATTACAGCTATATTTATTCCATTGTTTCCATCCCCAGATCCTTTTGGCAGTTCTACTTTTCTGGAGATATTATCTACATTTTTAAATATGTGTTTTAAGTGTAATTTATGAATAGTAATAGTAATTTCAAATGTATTATTAACATTAAATATGTTTTAATATGGTCCATCACCAAAGCATGTGTCAAATTATGAATTATTAATATAATGATAAAAATTTTCCTCCTTACTTCACTCTTCAGGAGATTATTCTTATAAAGTTGCCTTTATCTGTTGAAATAAAATTAGATTTTATTTGAACATATTAGATTTAAAAAATAGTCCAAGCAAAATGGCAAACACGCTTATTAATTATAAACAAAATTGAAAGTTGTTCTCTATCATACAATGAAATATCAGGCAAGACTGCATTTCATTTATGTGAGAAGACTGTCTAATTCCAGAGAATATAATTTATATGTGTATCTGTGTAAAGACATAATTTTATTCATCAGACTTATAAGAAGCACCATATTGCTGGAAGAAAGAGTTTGATAAACTGCCATGATTAACAGCTAGGTAAGAAGTACATTATCAAGGGCCTACTCAAGAAAAAAAAAAAAAAACTCTATTAAAATATTTAATAAAACAAAAAAGCAGAATATATTTCTCCTGTGAGAAGTGATGAGAAGGGAGGAGACTCTAGGAGGGAGAAGCCCAAATTACTGATACTGAATTTTTCATTGAAAGTGAAAATGAAAGTCTTTCTTTGGGATTGGAATGAAACTGACCTTTTCCAGTTCTATGACTATCGCTGAGTTTTCCAAATTTGCTGGCATATTGAGTGCAGCACTTTCACAGCATCATCTTTTAGAACTTGAAATAGCTCACCTGGAAGTCCATCACTTTCAGTAGCTTTGTTCATAGAAATGCTTCCTAAGGCCCACTTGACTTTACATTCCAAGATGTCTTGCTCTAGGTGAGTGATCACAACATTGTTATTTACTGGGTCGTGAAGATCTTTTTTTATAGTTCTTCTATGTATTCTTGCCACATCCTCTTAATATGTTCTGCTTCTGTTAGGTCCATGCCATTTCTGTCCTTTATTGAGCCCGTCTTTGCATGAAATGTTCCCTTGGTGTCTCTATCTTGAAGAGATCTCTAGTCTCTCCCATTCTATTTTTTTCCTCCATTTCTTTGCACTGATCACAGAGGAAGGCTATCTTATGCCTCCTTGCTATTCTTTGGAACTCTGCATTCAAATTGGTATATCTTTCCTTTTCTCCTTTGCTTTTCATTTCCCTTCTTTTCACAGCTATTTGTAAGGCCACCTCAGGCAGCCATTTTGCTTTTTTGCATTTGTTTTTCTTGGGGATGGTCTTGATCCCTGTCTCCTGTTCAATGTCACGATCCTCCATCCATAGTTCATCAGGAACTCTGTCTGTGAGACCTAGTCCCTTAAATCTGTTTCTCACTTCCATGCATAGTCTTAAGGGATTTGATTTAGGTCATACTTGAATGGTCTAGTGGTTTTCCCCACTTTCTTTAATTTCAGTCTGAAATTGGTAATAAGGAGTTCATGATCTGAGCCACAGTCAGCTCCTGGTCTTGTTTTTGCTGGCCGTATAGAGCTTCTCAATCTTTGGCTGTAAAGAATATAATCAATTTAATTTCGGTGTTGACCATCTCGTGATGTCCATGTGTAGAGTCTTCTCTTGTGTTGTTGGAAGAGGGTGTTTGCTATGACCAGTGCATTCTCTTGGCAGAACTCTATGAGATTTGGCCCTGCTTCATTCTGTACTCCAAGGCCAAATTTGCCTATTACTCCAAGTGTTTTTGACTTCCTACTTTTGCATTCCAGTCCCCTATAATGAAAAGGACATCTTTTTTTGTGTGTTAGCTCTAGAAGGGCTTGTAGGTGTTCATAGAACTGTTCAACTTCAGCTTCTTCAGCATTACTCGTTGGGGCATAGACTTGATTATTGTGATATTGAATGGTTTGCCTTGGAAACGAACAGAGATCATTCTGTCATTTTTGAAATTACATCCAAGTACTTCATTTCATAATCTTCTGTTGATCATGATGTCTACTCTATTTCTTCTAAGGGATTCCTGCCCACAGTAGTAGATATAATGGTCATCTGAGTTAAATTCACCCATTCCAGTCCATCTTAGTTTGCTGATTCCTAGAATGTCGACTTCATTCTTGCTATCTCCTGTTTGACCACTTCCAATTTGCCTTTACTCATGGACCTGACATTCCAGGTTCCTATGCAATATTGCTCTTTAAAGCATCGGGCCTTGCTTCTATCACCAGTCCCAGCCACAACTGGGTGTTGTTTATTCTTTGGCTGCATCCCTTCATTCTTTCTGAAGTTACTTCTCAACTGATCACCAGAAGCATATTGGGCACTTACCATCCTGGAAAGTTCATCTTTCAGTGTCTTATCTTTTTGCCTTTTCATGCTGTTCATGGGGTTCTCAAGGCAAGAATACTGAAATGGTTTCCCATTCCCTTCTCCAGTGGACCACATTCTGTCAGAGTCTTCAACACCACAATTCAAAAGGATCAATTCTCCAGCACTCAGCTGTCTTTATGATACAACTCTCACATCCATACATGACTACTGGGAAAATCATAGCTTTGACTAGACTGACCTTTGTTGGTAAAGTAATGTATCTGCTTTTTAATATGCTCTCTAGGTTTGTCATAGCTTTCCTTCCAAGGAGCAAGTGTCTTTCAATTGCATGGCTGCAGTCACTATCTGCAATGTGTAGGGAGCCCAGGAAAATAAAGTCTGTCAGTGTTTCCACTGTTTCCCCATTTATTTGCCATGAAGTGGTTGGACCAGATGCCATGATCTTAAGTTTCTTGAATGTTGAGTTTTAAACCAGCTTTTTCATTCTTCTCTTTCACTTTCATCAATAGGCTCTTTAGTTCTTCTTTCCTTTCTTCCATAAGGTTGGTATCATCTACATACCTGAGGTTATTGATATTTCTCCTGGCAATCCTGATTCCAGGTTGAGTTTCATTCACTCTGGCATTTCACATGATGTATAACAAACTAGAAATAAAATAGAAATAAAATTATAGCTCTATGATGAATTTGGAAATGACCTCCATGTTCTGGCAAAGTGGAAAACCTCTGCACCTAGGTGACTACACTAAAGGAAGGTTATAGAAATAAAAGGTAAAAGTTAAGTCAGGAGACAGCAAATTGAGCAGCCCTGTAAAGTTTAAGAACTGGCAGAGTTTAGGGACTTTTTTTGTGATACAGTTCCAGCATCATTTACATTGTACCACACAGAGTAATTTAATGAGCCTATCTGCTGTAACTCCTATCAGATATAAAACATGTATACAGAAAAAAAAAAAAAGATTTTTTATTTCTCCTAATATTTTCCAAAAGAATAACAGAAAAATGAGAATGATGTGACTTGATAGTGGCTTAGAAACAATACTTTGTTATTTTTTTCTTTCACATTTAAGATAAATAGTTTATAGTAAAAATCCATTACAATCACTACAAGAAGACCATTGCTCTATAAGAAGCATACTTTGACTCATTATGATAATTTGAGGGCAGAATGAATTTTATACATTACTTAATAACTAATATATCTGAATTTATAAGATTTTATCATACAGCCAAGAAAAACTCAGAATAGATTCTCACGGTAGGCTACTTTAAATACTTAAGACGGTAACAAAAGCTTTGTGGATCATTGTTAAAACATATAATATTTTCATCCCTCCTCCTTTCTCCAAATCATTTTTCCTTCTAATAAGTTATCTGAATCAACTAAGGCTTATCCAAAATCAGCATGGTTAAAAATAAATGTGTGACCATATTATAAATGCATATAAGCAGAGCAGTGCTTAGCTATACACAGTACATCCAACAAAGAGTATTGTGAACCTTCTATATGGGTAGCTACTCCACAGCCTTCTTCCATCAATTCCACTATTTGTTACTAGTGTGATGTTTTTAATCACACTCTTAAGTCCTGCTCTGTAAGCTGTTTTCTCACTGTTGAGCTATTGCATCATGCAAATCCCTGAAAATATTCTAAGCTTTTCTATGAAAAGATATTCTGAATTTTGCATTGAAGTAAAACACCAAAAGAACTAAAAAAATACAACATGTTGCTTATTTTTTTTGACAAACACAGTATTTTGTAAGGCTGCAATCACCAATCACAACACCCTCAATAATTCAACATTAGTTGACTCCAAGAATCCAAGATTTGTGCCTTAAGATGGTTTCTTCAGAGGATTAATTGCCTGAGTATATATTATTGAAAGTGAATGGGAGGCAGTTCACTAACCTTGGTGGGAGAAAAATGACTTGCAGATATGCTGTCAGATTTAACACATTTCTTTAGTACATTGCTTTTCATAATTATAAATTGTATATAATTTTATAATTTAATAAAACATGATAATTAGATTAAAATATCAGGTGACTTCTTGTGAAGGGTGGGTATTTTCACTCCAATGAAAATAAACATTGATAGACAGATTCACTGATCAGAGAACATAATGCCATTTACATCGGATTATATTGTCTATAGCTTTTAGGAAAGCCTCCAAGTTTAAACAAATAAAAAAAACAAACAAAAGAATTTTTTAAAAAGTAACTTTCTTTAAACTCATGAATTATGTTCTCATTGTGTCTTGAAATAAATTGAAATCATTACTTGCACACCTAACAATAATAATCTGTTTTTTAGATTTTTATTTTATCAAATCTCAATGATTTATATCCAGTCTATATAAAGGTGGTATGTGTTCATTACTCGAAACATATAATTCTGAGTGAACATACAGTGCTACTTGTAATTGATCTCTATCAATATTAAATATTCCTCATTATTTCCTTTGGAGAAGTTTTAGTTTTCACCTTGTTTTCCCATTGTTTCTTTCGTCAATCACAGAACTACAAATAATTGGAGTGTCTTTTTGAGGACAGAGGCAATAGGAAAAATCATATGGCTAATGATTTTAAAACATTTTAATTTTCAAATTTATTTCACATTAAATTATATTTTAAGAAAAGTATTACAAGTTCCTAGTTTGAAACTCAGTACTTCAGAGTATCTGTGCTATATCTGTCAATTGTGGTATACATAAGAAATCATAATCCATGAAAAAAATTCAATTAAGCACAAATGACTTAGTATTTGAAAATATCCAGCCAGTTTCTTATTAGATGTTAATGATGTTAAGCTATTATTTACAAATATTTTATCTTTTGTTTGAAATACACAGTTGAAAAATTGTGTTTTTACATAAATAAACATGCTGAAAAAACTGACTTCAGTTAAATTATATATATCTGTTGATATAATTTATATAAACAGATTAAGAATAACAAAGAACTTCATAACACTTTCTAAAAGGATATTTCTTGTGCACACTACACTTGTATTAGTCCACTTTACTGAGAAGGTAGCTAAAATCATTTTCATGTACAGTCATTTGTAAAATTGATTTTAAAGTTTGGTTTACAATCTAAAATTTCTGTAGTCAAAATTTAGAATAACTTTTGAATATAATTGCTTCACCTTGTATTGCCAATGAGTTACTTGTATGAAAAGTGATGAAATAAACTAGATTTACTTATCTACAAATGATCTTGGGTATATTCATTAAGTGGATGTTTAAATATATTATTCTTAAGACATTGTACTATTTTTGAAGCTTTCCCTCTGTATAACTTCTGCTTATACATTTATATAACATTAATTTACTTAATATATTTCTCCAAAAATAATACATTTTATGTGGCTGTTTTGAGGAACATGTCACTAAAATGTTAGCTTTGATTATATTTGGCTACAGTGACTGCTCATTGTTGGTCAGTGAAAAAAATCTATCTATACGCTAAAACCTATCTGAAAGTAATGACTGACTTTTTATTCATTCAACATCTAATAAAGAAACAGTTTTATTATTTATGCATGCAATAAATGCAGATTACTTATCAAGTAAAATTTACATAATTAAAAATTCAGTTCAGTTCAGTTAAGTCGCTCAGTCGTGTCCGACTCTTTGCCACCCCATGAATCGCAGCATGCCAGGACTCTCTGTCCATCACGAACTCCCAGAGTTCACTCAGACTCACGTCCATCTCCATCGAGTCAGTGATACCATCCAGCCATCTCATCCTCTGTCGTCCCCTTCTCCTCCTGCTCTCAGTCCCTCCCAGCATCAGAGTCTTTTCCAATGAGTCAACTCTTCACATGAGGGGGCCAAAGTACTGCAGTTTCAGCTTTAGCATCATTCCTTCCAAAGAAATCCCAGGGCTGATCTCCCTCAGAATGGACTGGCTGGATCTCCTTGCAGTCCAAGGGACTCTCAAGAGTCTTCTCCAACACCACAGTTCAAAAGCATCAATTTTTTGGCGCTCAGCCTTCTTCACAGTCCAACTCTCACATCCATACATGACCACTGGGAAAACCATAGCTTTGACTAGACAGACCTTAGTCAGCAAAGTAATGTCTCTGCTTTTGAATATGCTATCTAGGTTGGTTATACATTTTCTTCCAAGGAGTAAGCTTCTTTTAATTTCATGGCTGCAGTTACCATCTGCAGTGATTTTGGAGCCCCCAAAATAAAGTCTGACACTGTTTCCACTGTTTCCCCATCTATTTCCCATGAAGTGATGGGACCGGATACCATGATCTTCATTTTCTGAATGTTGAGCTTTCAGCCAACTTTTTCACTCTCCACTTTCACTTTCATCAAGAGGCTTTTTAGTTCCTCCTCACTTTCTGCCATAAGGGTGGTGTTATCTGCATATCTGAAGTTATTGATATTTCTCCTGGCAATCTTGATCCAGCCTGTGTTTCTTCCAGTCCAGCGTTTCTCATGATGTACTCTGCATAGAAGTTAAATAAGCAGGGTGACGATATAAAGCCTTGATGTACTCCTTTTCCTAGTTGGAACGAGTCTGTTGTCCCATGTCCAGTTCTAACTGCTGCTTCCTGACCTGCATACAGATTTCTCAAGAGTCAGGTTAGGTGATCTGGTACTCCCATCTCTCTCAGAATTTTGCATAGTTTATTGTGATCCACACAGTCAAAGGCTTTGGCATAGTCAATAAAGCGGAAATTGATGTTTTTCTGGAACTCTCTTGCTTTTTCCATGATCCAGCGGATGCTGGCAATTTGATCTCTGGTTCCTCTGCCTTTTCTAAAACCAGTTTCAACATCAGGAAGTTCACGGTTCACGTATTGCTGAAGCCTGGCTTGGAGAATTTTGAGCATTACTTTCCTAGCATGTGAGATGAGTGCAATTGTATGGTAGTCTGAGCATTCTTTGGAGAATGAAAACTGACCTTTTCCAGTCCTGTGGCGACTGCTGAGTTTTCCAAATTGCTGGCATATTGAGTGTAGCACTTTCACAGCATCATCTTTCAGGATTTGAAATAGCTCAACTGGAATTCCATCACCTCCACTAGCTTTCTTCGTAGTGATGCTTTCCAAGGCCCACTTAAATTCACATTCCAGGATGTCTGGCTCTAGATGAGTGATCACACCATCGTGATATCCGGGTCGTGAAGATCTTTTTTGTACAGTTCTTCTGTGTATTCTTGCCACCTCTTCTTAATATCTTCTGCTTCTGTTAGGTCCATACCACTTCTGCCTTTGATCGAGCCCATTTTTGCATGAAATATTCCCTTGGTATCTCTAACTTTCTTGAAGAGATCTCTAGTCTTTCCCATTCTGTTCGTTTCCTCTATTTCTTCACACTGATTGCTAAAGAAGGCTTTCTTATCTCTTCTTGCTCTTCTTTGGAACTCTGCATTCAGATGCTTATATCTTTCCTTTTCTCCTTTGCTTTTCACTTCTCTTCTTTTCAAAGCTATTTGTAAGGCCTCCCCAGACAGCC
>SJYX01016486.1:50471-61169 GCA_006410675.1 Oreotragus oreotragus | reverse complement strand
AAAAAAAAAAAAAAAAAAAAGCTATGGCTTTTCCAGTGTTGAGTGTTAGACCATTAAGAAAGCTGAGCACCAAATAATTGATGTTTTTTTAACCGTGGTTTTGGAGAAGACTCTTGAGGTCCCCTGGAGTGCAAGGAGATCAAGCCAGTCAATCCTAAAGGAAATCAGCCCTGAATATTCATTAGAAGGACTGATGCTGAGGCTCCAATACTTTGGCCACCTGATACAAAGAACTGACTCATTGGAAAAGACCCTGATACTGGGAAAGATGGAAGGCAGAAGGAGAAGGGGAGAGCAGAGGATGAAATGGTTAGGTGGCATTACCAACTCAATGGACATGAGTTTGAGTAAGCTCCAGGAGTTGGTGAAAAACAGGGAAGCCTGGTATGCTGCAGTCCATGGGGTCACAAAGAGTTGGACATGAAGAATCAATGACTAAACTAAAATGAGTTTGAGTGAACTCTGGGAATTGGTGATGGACAGGGAGGCCTGGTGTGCTGCAATTCATGGGGTCGTCAAGAGTCGGACCTGACTGAGCAACTGAACTGAACTTAACTGAACCAAACTAACTCACGGAAAAACATTATACAGATGTTAACATTTTACACACTGAAGCAAAACTTGTTGGATTTGGGACTTAACTTTCTACTTAATAGTTATGTGGCCACAAAGAAACTCCTGAACCTTCAAAAAATTCAGTAAAATGGGAAAAATCATAAAATTCATACACCATAAGCTCACTGTGAGAACTGAGTCAATGTATTTAAAATTGAGAAAGGTTACATTATAAATCCTAGAAGCTCAATTTGTTGGATGCAGACCTGAATTTTGTTAATCTTGCCACAGTTATATGGAAATGCATAAACTGTTACTTTAAAAATGACAAATGAGGGTTCAAGGAATTTTTCTGAAGCCCAAAGTTGGTCAGAGGAACAATCACAGTCTATTTATAACCCAGAAAATTGTTTAAGAAGTTTAAAATAGCTATTCGAGAATGAAAGCAGATTAATAAAATAAAAACAACTCATATAAGTCTAGATTCAAACCAAGTGCTAGGGGAAAAATCACCAATAATTTGAGGATTCAGAAATACTATACAAAAGTTGGGCACATGCCTTTTTCTACTCTAGTCTTAAAATCTGATGTACACTTTAAAAAATTAAAAATATTATAATATTACAGATTAGGTTTGATAGACTTAAATGCATTAGAGACACCATAATAATACTTAAGAATGCTGCAGAAAATTGCTGCATTAACCTATCTTCTGATTTATTTATAGGACAGGCCTCCCAGTGAGACCTTAACAATGATCTCAGGGAAACGAAAGGAAGAGAAATGACTCTTTATTTTTTTCTCATTTTCACTTTACTTCACCTTCCTTCGGGAGAAGATATTGACACAGTTTCCAAAATGAAGGTCCATGCCATATACTACATTAATGAAATAAACAACATTTAAAGGTGGAACAGCTCTCTTATTATCAGAAGTACTGACAGGTATTAGAATAATATAGTAAAAGTCATTCATTTGGAGAAAAATCATAATATAAATAGTATGTGTTTGCCTTCAGTATTTGTTAGATACAACTGGAATAAAGTCTTAGAAAATTTAAAATCTTTTAATGCATAGAAATGACCACAGAGGATCAATTTTTCTTGCCATGAAAACTAAGCTGTCTGCTACCTTGAGGAAAATAAAATAATGGATTTGAAAAGTGACATTCATTCACTTTTTCATTCAGGCTTTGTAATTTGTTTTTATTTGCTATGTTCTAGTGTAACTTGGAAGAAATTGGAAATGAATACTGATTAGAAATTTAATCAAAGAGTAATGAAGGATTTTTTGTCCTTTTTAAACCAATGTTATTACATTTTTTCCCCAAAGTCTATGTTTCCTAACAAAAATGAAATTAGGACTAATGAAATTAAGACTGCAATGCAGATTCACAAATGGCCACAGATTTGTAAATGTGCCTAAAATGTGTCAAGAGACTCTGATATGAACACATTTCAAAATAAGTTGAGATCATAAAATAGTTTGTAATCCATAGGATTAATTAGTGGGCAAAAGTCAATGATGTAATTCTAAGACCTAATGATTGAATTTATAATTTTCTGTCTCCTCAGTGTTCCTACCTTACCTGACATTCAGCCTAGTGACAGACAGACAACAGACTAGCTGCAATAATATGTGTATGGCCTATGATAGGAATGTTTTAAAAGTTATAAAGACCATACACAAGTAACACTGAACCAACATTTGTGGGTTGAGGGCAGGTTTCCTAGAGAAAATGACATTTATGTCAGAGCCTTAACTTCTAACGTTAAATTCTTCCCCAAGTGAACTGGTCATTATTTGACAGTTTCTAACTTTTCCAGGCAAGAGTGCTGGAGTGAACTGCCATTTCCTTCTCCAAACATATAATCACATTTATTAAAATGAAGCTTTGGTATGTTAAGAGTCTCAATAAGTGTCTGATGATGAATTATTTTTTCTCTTCCAACAAATTTCAACTTATTTTATGCTATTTTTAAAAGTTGCTATCTCGCATACAGGGTTAACATTACCATCTTTCTAAATTACATATATACATATATATATATATATATATATATGCACGTTAGTATACTGTATTGGTGTTTTTCTTTCTGGCTAACTTCACTCTGTATAATAAGCTCCAGTTTTATCCATCTCATTAGAACTAATTCAAAGGTATTCTTTTTAATGGCTGCACACATCTACATAGTTTTAAAAATCACATAATATTGGCAGATATATAATGAAAAGTCCACCCCATAACTTAACAGCACTCTTCAAAAGCAATCATCTTAAATATTTTAAGCACTTCTTCACTTCCCTGCTTATAAACTCTCAACATTACTCTTATCCTGCTCTCTCTCTTGACTTTTCAATTTCAGACACTATTGCTTTTTCTCTACTGAAGATGAAAATTCATCACTCTTAACGACACTCCCTTCACCACAAACATTCACAAGTAAACAGAACACACTCTCACACACATACTCACAAAAGCACTTCCTTGCCTTATTTTCTTATTATGGTTATATCACAGTCATCACTACTTATATTACAATGACAGTGATAAATTCCGTAGTAAAATTGCATTTCTTGTTATACTATCATTTGTTATCCAGGATGACTAATTGCTTAAGTATCTGAATCTGATTATTTGTTAATACGGGGCTTCCCTGGTGGCTCAGTAGTAAAGAATCTACCTGCCAATGAAGGAGATGCAGGTTCATTCCCTGAGCTGGGACAATCGCCTGGAGAAATGGCAACCCACTCCAGTATTCTTGCCTGGGAAATCCCATGTACAGAGGAGCCTGACAGGCTACAGTCCACGGGGTCACAAAAGTGTTGGACATGACTTAGTGACTAAACAAAAACAATTCTGATTAAGAACCCATCAAGTATTTATCTTACTGATTTTTTTTAGCATCTCTCCATTTGTCTTTGCCTCCATAAGACTGGAATATTTTTTAACTTTTGACTTGTATTTTTTTCTGAAAATTTAGGAAGGCATGGAGACAAACACATGTATTCAATCTGTCATGTTTAATCAGATATCTGCCTGTCTCTTATACACATGGAGATGTGTATAAGAGACAGGGCATATTGAGTGCAGCACTGTCACATGGGTATATGTTGTCTTAAAATGTCTGTTCAATTAATAGGTGGATGCCTTGTTTTCTTAATCAGGTTGCAAACACCTCAAGGCAAAATCAAAACATGCTTCTCTTTTTTTTTTTTTTAATTTTTAAATTGGTTTTGCCATACATCAACCTGTATCCACCACAGGTATACATGTGTTCCCCATCCTGAACACCCCTCCCTCCTACCTCCCCGTACCATCCCTTTGGGTCATCCCAGTGCACCAGCCCGAAGCATCCAGTATCATTCATTGAACCTGGGCTGGCAACTCATTTCATATATGATAATATACATGTTTCAATGCCATTCTCCCAAATCATCCACCCTCTTCCTCTCCCACAGAGTCCACAAGACAGTTCTATACATCTGTGTCTCTTTTGCTGTCTCGCATACAGGGTTATTGTTACCATCTTTCTAAATTCCATATATAAACGTTAGTATAGTGTATTGGTGTTTTTCTTTCTGGCTTACTTCACTCTGTATAATAGGTTCCAGTTTCATCCACCTCATTAGAACTGATTCAAATGTATTCTTTTTAATGGCTGAGTAATACTCCATTGTGTATATGTACCACAGCTTTCTTATCCATTCATCTCTAAATTCCATATATAAACGTTAGTATAGTGTATTGGTGTTTTTCTTTCTGGCTTACTTCACTCTGTATAATAGGTTCCAGTTTCATCCACCTCATTAGAACTGATTCAAATGTATTCTTTTTAATGGCTGAGTAATACTCCATTGTATATATGTACCACAGCTTTCTGATCCATTCATCTGCTGATGGACATCTAGGTTTCTTCCATGTCCTGGCTATTATAAACAGTACTGTGATGAACACTGAGGTACACGTGTCTCTTTCAGTTCTGGTTTCCTCCGTGTGTATGCCCAGCAGTGGGACTGCTAGGTCATAAAGCAGTTTTATTTCCAGTTTTTTAGCAAAGTTTTTCATAATGGTTGGTGATTCCCTAGACTGGATCTAATGTCCCAAGGGGTCAGCATCTGCCCTTCAGTGGAACACTGCTAAAAACCAAACTTTTGCATGATTATTTAATTCTTACATATTAACTCAAATGCCAACTTGAGCACAGAAATTGGGTGGCAGTGTTCTTTTTAATAGGGATTCCCTAGGAAAGTTATGACCAACCTAGATAGCATATTCAAAAGCAGAGACATTACTTTACCAACAAAGATCCATCTAGTCAAGGCTATGGTTTTACCAGTTGTCATGTATGGATGTGAAAGTTGGACTGTGAAGAAAGCTGACCACCAAAGAATTGATGCTTTTGAACTGTGGTGTTGGAGAAGACTCTTGAGAGTCGCTTGGACTGCAAGGAGATCCAACCAGTCCATCCTAAAGGAGATCAGCCCTTGGTGTTCATTGGAAGGACTGATGCTGAAGCTGAAACTCCAGTACTCTGGCCACCTCATGTGAAGAGTTGATTCATTGGAAAAGACTCTGATGCTGGGAGGGATTGAGGGCATGAGGAGAAAGGGACAACAGAGGATGAGATGGCTGGATGGCATCACTGACTCGATGGACATGAGTTTGGGTGAACTCCGGGAGTTGGTGATGGACAAGGAAGCCTGGAGTGATGTAATTTATGGGGTCACAAAGAGTCGGACACTACTGAGCTACTGAACTGAACTGAACTGAAGTAGCTCAGCTGGTAAAGAATCTGCCTGCAATGCAGGAGACCCTGGTTCTTTAAATAACATCCTCTCCCAGAAGATTTGAAGATATATGTGTGGGGAATACACTAGATAGTCATTATATTTAAAAGAAGTGTAAAATTTCACTATTTTACTTTGTAACTGTTTGGAGGAAAAGACATTTCAAAATCCGTAAGAAATAATTGTTATTATTGTTGTTTAGTCGCTCAGTCATGCCTGACTCTTTGTGAACCCATGGACTGCACGCCACCAGGATCCTCTCTCCATGGGATATCCCGGGCAAGAATATTGGAATGGGTTGTCATTTCCTTCTGCAGGGGATCTTTCTGACCCATGGATCAAACCCATGTTCCTGTATTTGTAAGCAAATTCTTCACTGTTGTATCACTAGGGAAGCCACTCAAAATAAATATGATATACTTCATAGAAATCCAGTCCCATGACTTCTTGGCAAATAGATGGAGAAATAACAGAAACAGTGACAGACTTTATTTTCTTGGGCTCCAAAATCACTGCAGATGGTGACTGCAGCCATGANCAAAATAAATATGATATACTTCATAGAAATCCAGTCCCATGACTTCTTGGCAAATAGATGGAGAAATAACAGAAACAGTGACAGACTTTATTTTCTTGGGCTCCAAAATCACTGCAGATGGTGACTGCAGCCATGAAATTAAAAGACACTTGCTCCTTGGAAGAAAGGCTACAACAAACCTAGGTAGCATATTAAAAACCAGAGACATTACTTTGTTGACAAAGTCCATCAAGTCAAAGCACTGGGATGACCCAGAGGGAAGGTATGGGGAGGGAAGTGGGAGAGGAGTTCAGGATTGGGAACATGTGTACACCCGTGATGGATTCATGTTGATGCATGGCAAAACCAGTTCAATATTGTAAAGTAACTAGCCTCCAGTAAAAAAAAAAAAAAAAAAAAAAGCTATGGCTTTTCCAGTGTTGAGTGTTAGACCATTAAGAAAGCTGAGCACCAAATAATTGATGTTTTTTTAACCGTGGTTTTGGAGAAGACTCTTGAGGTCCCCTGGAGTGCAAGGAGATCAAGCCAGTCAATCCTAAAGGAAATCAGCCCTGAATATTCATTAGAAGGACTGATGCTGAGGCTCCAATACTTTGGCCACCTGATACAAAGAACTGACTCATTGGAAAAGACCCTGATACTGGGAAAGATGGAAGGCAGAAGGAGAAGGGGAGAGCAGAGGATGAAATGGTTAGGTGGCATTACCAACTCAATGGACATGAGTTTGAGTAAGCTCCAGGAGTTGGTGAAAAACAGGGAAGCCTGGTATGCTGCAGTCCATGGGGTCACAAAGAGTTGGACATGAAGAATCAATGACTAAACTAAAATGAGTTTGAGTGAACTCTGGGAATTGGTGATGGACAGGGAGGCCTGGTGTGCTGCAATTCATGGGGTCNCTCAATGGACATGAGTTTGAGTAAGCTCCAGGAGTTGGTGAAAAACAGGGAAGCCTGGTATGCTGCAGTCCATGGGGTCACAAAGAGTTGGACATGAAGAATCAATGACTAAACTAAAATGAGTTTGAGTGAACTCTGGGAATTGGTGATGGACAGGGAGGCCTGGTGTGCTGCAATTCATGGGGTCGTCAAGAGTCGGACCTGACTGAGCAACTGAACTGAACTTAACTGAACCAAACTAACTCACGGAAAAACATTATACAGATGTTAACATTTTACACACTGAAGCAAAACTTGTTGGATTTGGGACTTAACTTTCTACTTAATAGTTATGTGGCCACAAAGAAACTCCTGAACCTTCAAAAAATTCAGTAAAATGGGAAAAATCATAAAATTCATACACCATAAGCTCACTGTGAGAACTGAGTCAATGTATTTAAAATTGAGAAAGGTTACATTATAAATCCTAGAAGCTCAATTTGTTGGATGCAGACCTGAATTTTGTTAATCTTGCCACAGTTATATGGAAATGCATAAACTGTTACTTTAAAAATGACAAATGAGGGTTCAAGGAATTTTTCTGAAGCCCAAAGTTGGTCAGAGGAACAATCACAGTCTATTTATAACCCAGAAAATTGTTTAAGAAGTTTAAAATAGCTATTCGAGAATGAAAGCAGATTAATAAAATAAAAACAACTCATATAAGTCTAGATTCAAACCAAGTGCTAGGGGAAAAATCACCAATAATTTGAGGATTCAGAAATACTATACAAAAGTTGGGCACATGCCTTTTTCTACTCTAGTCTTAAAATCTGATGTACACTTTAAAAAATTAAAAATATTATAATATTACAGATTAGGTTTGATAGACTTAAATGCATTAGAGACACCATAATAATACTTAAGAATGCTGCAGAAAATTGCTGCATTAACCTATCTTCTGATTTATTTATAGGACAGGCCTCCCAGTGAGACCTTAACAATGATCTCAGGGAAACGAAAGGAAGAGAAATGACTCTTTATTTTTTTCTCATTTTCACTTTACTTCACCTTCCTTCGGGAGAAGATATTGACACAGTTTCCAAAATGAAGGTCCATGCCATATACTACATTAATGAAATAAACAACATTTAAAGGTGGAACAGCTCTCTTATTATCAGAAGTACTGACAGGTATTAGAATAATATAGTAAAAGTCATTCATTTGGAGAAAAATCATAATATAAATAGTATGTGTTTGCCTTCAGTATTTGTTAGATACAACTGGAATAAAGTCTTAGAAAATTTAAAATCTTTTAATGCATAGAAATGACCACAGAGGATCAATTTTTCTTGCCATGAAAACTAAGCTGTCTGCTACCTTGAGGAAAATAAAATAATGGATTTGAAAAGTGACATTCATTCACTTTTTCATTCAGGCTTTGTAATTTGTTTTTATTTGCTATGTTCTAGTGTAACTTGGAAGAAATTGGAAATGAATACTGATTAGAAATTTAATCAAAGAGTAATGAAGGATTTTTTGTCCTTTTTAAACCAATGTTATTACATTTTTTCCCCAAAGTCTATGTTTCCTAACAAAAATGAAATTAGGACTAATGAAATTAAGACTGCAATGCAGATTCACAAATGGCCACAGATTTGTAAATGTGCCTAAAATGTGTCAAGAGACTCTGATATGAACACATTTCAAAATAAGTTGAGATCATAAAATAGTTTGTAATCCATAGGATTAATTAGTGGGCAAAAGTCAATGATGTAATTCTAAGACCTAATGATTGAATTTATAATTTTCTGTCTCCTCAGTGTTCCTACCTTACCTGACATTCAGCCTAGTGACAGACAGACAACAGACTAGCTGCAATAATATGTGTATGGCCTATGATAGGAATGTTTTAAAAGTTATAAAGACCATACACAAGTAACACTGAACCAACATTTGTGGGTTGAGGGCAGGTTTCCTAGAGAAAATGACATTTATGTCAGAGCCTTAACTTCTAACGTTAAATTCTTCCCCAAGTGAACTGGTCATTATTTGACAGTTTCTAACTTTTCCAGGCAAGAGTGCTGGAGTGAACTGCCATTTCCTTCTCCAAACATATAATCACATTTATTAAAATGAAGCTTTGGTATGTTAAGAGTCTCAATAAGTGTCTGATGATGAATTATTTTTTCTCTTCCAACAAATTTCAACTTATTTTATGCTATTTTTAAAAGTTGCTATCTCGCATACAGGGTTAACATTACCATCTTTCTAAATTACATATATACATATATATATATATATATATATATGCACGTTAGTATACTGTATTGGTGTTTTTCTTTCTGGCTAACTTCACTCTGTATAATAAGCTCCAGTTTTATCCATCTCATTAGAACTAATTCAAAGGTATTCTTTTTAATGGCTGCACACATCTACATAGTTTTAAAAATCACATAATATTGGCAGATATATAATGAAAAGTCCACCCCATAACTTAACAGCACTCTTCAAAAGCAATCATCTTAAATATTTTAAGCACTTCTTCACTTCCCTGCTTATAAACTCTCAACATTACTCTTATCCTGCTCTCTCTCTTGACTTTTCAATTTCAGACACTATTGCTTTTTCTCTACTGAAGATGAAAATTCATCACTCTTAACGACACTCCCTTCACCACAAACATTCACAAGTAAACAGAACACACTCTCACACACATACTCACAAAAGCACTTCCTTGCCTTATTTTCTTATTATGGTTATATCACAGTCATCACTACTTATATTACAATGACAGTGATAAATTCCGTAGTAAAATTGCATTTCTTGTTATACTATCATTTGTTATCCAGGATGACTAATTGCTTAAGTATCTGAATCTGATTATTTGTTAATACGGGGCTTCCCTGGTGGCTCAGTAGTAAAGAATCTACCTGCCAATGAAGGAGATGCAGGTTCATTCCCTGAGCTGGGACAATCGCCTGGAGAAATGGCAACCCACTCCAGTATTCTTGCCTGGGAAATCCCATGTACAGAGGAGCCTGACAGGCTACAGTCCACGGGGTCACAAAAGTGTTGGACATGACTTAGTGACTAAACAAAAACAATTCTGATTAAGAACCCATCAAGTATTTATCTTACTGATTTTTTTTAGCATCTCTCCATTTGTCTTTGCCTCCATAAGACTGGAATATTTTTTAACTTTTGACTTGTATTTTTTTCTGAAAATTTAGGAAGGCATGGAGACAAACACATGTATTCAATCTGTCATGTTTAATCAGATATCTGCCATTACGTATTTGTATAATCTTTAGGTTAAATTCATACATGTTACATACACACATATATACATACATATGTTTGAGGATGGATTTCCTTATGTAAAACATTTCAATGTTGTGTCAGTCTTAAGTCTTTACACCATTATCTACCACAGATCAGCCACATCACTGTCCCTCCACTAATATAATTCCTCTCCTGAATTTTAGGGCTTCCATTTCTTGGTCACCAGTGGATCCCCAGGGCTTGACTCAAAGTATTTGGTGCAAACAGATGTCTGACTGACAAGCTAATGTATCATTAAGAAGTCTCCAGTCATTGGATTTTTTGGCTTCTGTCTTTATAATTATTATTGTGTGATATTTTTTATTATTTTATTTTTTTTTTTCTGGAATAATTCTTTTTTTTAAATTTTATTTATTTATTTTTTTGTATTTATTTATTTTTTTACACGAACTCCCAAACATGAACCCCCCTCCCACCTCCCAACCCACATCATCCCTCCAGATCATCCCCATACACCAGCCCCAAGCATCCTGCAACCTGCATTGAACACAGACTGGCAATTCATTTCTTACATGATAGTATACAAATTTCAATGCTATTCTCCCAAATCATCCCACCCTCTCCCTCTCCCTCTCCTTCTCCCTCAGAGTCCAT
>SJYX01016486.1:21387-38074 GCA_006410675.1 Oreotragus oreotragus | reverse complement strand
GATGAATGGATAAGAAAGCTGTGGTATATATACACAATGGAGTATTACTCAGCCATTAAAAAGAATACATTTGAATCAGTTCTAATAAGATGGATGAAACTGGAACCAATTATACAGAGTGAAGTAAGCCAGAAAGAAAAACACCAATACAGTATACTAACACATATATATGGAATTTAGAAAGATGGTAATGAGGACCCTGCATGCAAGACAGCAAAAAAGATACAGATGTGTAGAGCGGACTTATGGACTCTGAGGGAGAAGGAGAGGGAGAGGGAGAGGGAGGGATGATTTGGGAGAATAGCATTGAAATATGTATACTATCATGTAAGAAATGAATTGCCAGTCTATGTTCAATGCAGGATGCAGGATGCTTGGGGCTGGTGTATGGGGATGATCTGGAGGGAAGATGTGGGGTGGGAGGTGGGAGGGAGGTTCATGTTTGGGAGTTCGTGTAAAAAAATAAATAAATACAAAAGAAAAAAAAAGGAAACATTTGCCCTATTTTCAACCTCCTGTAATCCGTAAGCCCAAGGAAGCCATCAATGAAGTGATCAGCAACAGACATAATTGTATTTAAAATTAAGTTCAGAATCAGTAAACCTATGGGTCACTTGAAGTAGAGGAATATTTCAAGAAAAGTCGTCACATACTGTGATCACACAGGCAAAAATTCTTTTGGAGATCAAGAACAGACTAAGGGAAAATGAGGAATAATGGTCCTATGGGAAATTGGCCAAATCAGGTCCTTTATTACTTCTAAGAGAGCATCTCATTTTATGTCTCATTAGGTCAGCCCAAACTATGTTGCTGTGATTTAAATACAAAGGATATCAATACTTAAGGAGACTAAAGACTTTCATATTACCAGAACAGAATTCTTCAATTTAAGGATATCTGAACACCATGCTTCTGAGAGCAAACATAATTGCTTTTGATTAACCCAGTGACTCCTGCACTGCTGATAACATTGTCGTCCTGTTGTTTTATATTATTGGTGCTCTCGACTATTTTTTTTTCTTTCTTAGATAAAGGTGATTTAAAAGGCTGCAAAAGGCTTACAATGGAAAGTCAAGTCACATTTCACTTTGGTTTATAATTATGTATTCAAAAACCATACTGTTCTAATTAAAATTGAGAAATAATAAGTCAAAAATGGTCAAACTCATCACTGTAACGATCATTTACTTCTTTTTTTGTCTGAATTGGTTCATTAAAACTTGGTCACCTCAAGGCATATAAATAAACACTAAGGATTTTTTTTTCAGTGTATATATTCATGTTTTATAAGGTCATAGCTCTGGCTCCATCTCAAAATATTTGAACATTATCTGTTTAGCATTCACAAATGCTGTATGGCAATTCAATAGGCATTTGAGTTTTCTTATTTAAGAGTTTTTTCCTTTAAAGCTTTAACCATAATTACTTTGAAAGCATTTAACTATGAAAACAATAAGATTATTCTTTCATAGAGTCCTAGTTCAAGGGATGTAGGTTTCTGAACTACCACAAGATTCTTCAAAAAAGATTTAATATTTTTTGCTGTGTTTCAGCTAAAGGCTCAAGATAACACCAAGAACCTTATCTTAATTCAAATTGAACACCTCTGTTCCATGCTTAGGTAAGCTGTAACAAACATCACTTTCTATTTCTATGTTTCACCTGCTAAAGTAATGCTCAAAATTCTCCAAGTCAGGCTTCAGCAATATGTGAACCGTGAAATCCCTGATGTTCAAGCTGGTTTTAGAAAAGGCAGAGGAACCAGAGATCAAATTTCCAACATCTGCTGGATCATGGAAAAAGCAAGAGAGTTCCAGAAAAACATCTATTTCTGCTTTATTGACTATTCCAAAGCCTTTGACTGTGTGGATCACAATAAACTGTGGAAAATCCTGAAAGAGATGGGAATACCAGACCACCTAACCTGCCTCTTGAGAAATCTGTATGCAAGTCAGGAAGCAACAGTTAGAACTGGACATGGAACAACAGACTGGTTCCAAATAGGAAAAGGAGTACGTCAAGGCTGTATATTGTCACCCTGCTTATTTAACTTATATGCAGAGTACATCATGAGAAACGCTGGACTGGAAGAAACACAAGCTGGAATCAAGATTGCCGGGAGAAATATCAATAACCTCAGATATGCAGATGACACCACCCTTATGGCAGAAAGTGAAGAGGAGCTAAAAAGCCTCTTGATGAAAGTGAAAGAGGAGAGTGAAAAAGTTGGCTTAAAGCTCAACATTCAGAAAACGAAGATCATGGCATCCGGTCCCATCACTTCATGGGAAATAGATGGGGAAACAGTGGAAACAGTGTCAGACTTTATTTTGGGGGGCTCCAAAATCACTGCAGATGGTGACTGCAGCCATGAAATTAAAAGACGCTTACTCCTTGGAAGAAAAGTTATGACCAACCTAGATAGTATATTCAAAAGCAGAGACATTACTTTGCCGACTAAGGTCCATCTAGTCAAGGCTATGGTTTTTCCTGTGGTCATGTATGGATGTGAGAGTTGGACTGTGAAGAAGGCTGAGCGCCGAAAATTGATGCTTTTGAACTGTGGTGTTGGAGAAGACTCTTGAGAGTCCCTTGGACTGCAAGGAGATCCAACCAGTCCATTCTGAAGGAGATAATCCCTGGGATTTCTTTGGAAGGAATGATGCTAAAGCTGAAACTCCAGTACTCTGGCCACCTCATGCAAATAGTTGACTCATTGGAAAAGACTCTGATGCTGGGAAGGATTGGGGGCAGGAGGAGAAGGGGACGACAGAGGATGAGATGGCTGGATGGCATCATGGACTCAATGAACGTGAGTCTGAGTGAACTCTAGGAGTTGGTGATGGACAGGGAGGCCTGGCGTGCTGCTATTCATGGGGTCGCAAAGAGTCAGACACGACTGAGCGACTGAACTGAACTGAACTGATACTGTATACCAGCAACTTACATAATATTGTACATCAAATGTACTTCAATAAAAGAAATATATCCATGCCAAAATAAATTTAAAAGAACACTTCAAATTGATCCTAAACAGAATTATGTGGGACTTTTGCAAGGAGAAATTAGAGAAGCATTGATGGAGATTCCTTTTTGTTGGACAAGAAGATTGAGCAATATAGAGAAGTCAGTTATTCCTAACTCCAACTAAAATAAGAATTAGATTTTTTTAATATCAGAGGATATTCGAACATTTATTTTGATTAATATTTAAGAATTTAAAAAATATTTAAGAAGAAAGTTGTCCATATGCACATATAAAAAAGGGGGAGGGGGAACAGAAAAATATTAAGTAATTGTCACAGAGTANCAAGGAGAAATTAGAGAAGCATTGATGGAGATTCCTTTTTGTTGGACAAGAAGATTGAGCAATATAGAGAAGTCAGTTATTCCTAACTCCAACTAAAATAAGAATTAGATTTTTTTAATATCAGAGGATATTCGAACATTTATTTTGATTAATATTTAAGAATTTAAAAAATATTTAAGAAGAAAGTTGTCCATATGCACATATAAAAAAGGGGGAGGGGGAACAGAAAAATATTAAGTAATTGTCACAGAGTATTAGAATGTTGGCTCAGAGGGTAAAGAATCAGCCTGCAATGCTAGAGAGCTGGGTTTGATCCCAGGGCTGGGAAGATCCCCTGGTGGAGGGCATAGCAACCCACTCCAGTGTTCTTGCCTGGAAAATACAAGGGACAGAGGAGCCTGGCGGGCTACAGTCCATGGGGTCATAAAGAGTCTGACAGGACTGAGTGATGACTCACACACAATAGGGTTAGTGTGAGCTTTTATGTCCTTTCACACTTTTACTTTTTTTTTTTTAAGATCCTCAAGGTCAGTACTGATAACAGGATTACCCATTTTTATAGAACTGCTTTTTGGACCACAGTCTTTCAAAATCAGTCCTTGAATTACATTGTGCTAGATCACATCCAACTCTTTGCAACCCCATGGACTGTAGCCCACCAGGCTCAACTGTCTGTGGAATTTTTCAGGCAAGAATACTGGATCAGGTTGCTATTTCCTCCTTGAGGGCATCTTCCTGACCCAGGGATTGAACCCACATCTCTCTTGTGTCTCCTGCATTGGCAGGGGGATTCCAGGAAGCCGATGAAGTATGCTGGCTCACATGCACTGGGGACTAAGGGAGTTAAGCGTCAAAGGCATAGAACAGCTAAAGTAAGCTGTACTCTGAAAGTTTTCTGTTGATCCTACTTCAAGTTGACCAAACAAGAACTAGAAAATAAACTCACTTAGAAACATGGTGGTAATCAGGAACACAATCCAACAAGCAACGATTAAAGTATTTACCTGTGGGAATGACACCAGGACATAGGGGAAGGTTTATAAGGGAAGGTTTTATATTTTTAATACTAGTTATTGTCTGAATATGTTTTTGCCAAATTCTTCTGCTACTCTAAAGTAATAAATGAGAAAAAACAAAGTAATAACAGAGACAACCTCATAAAGATATAAAGATGTGAAACAGGATCATGAATCTCTGCTAGGTGAAAAAGGATTAAAGTAGAAAATTATTCATGTATTATTATTACAACGAAGCAAACAGAATAACAGAGCCTCTATGCAAAGAGAAACTCCAAAATGCTTTACTGGACAGCATCTTTAAAATAGCTATAATAAGAAAAACCACCACCACCAATTCAGCTCTAGATTAGAGGTCAAAATTTTTTTAATCATATTTCTACCATAACCAGGCACACTGAAGGAAAAAAATCAATCACAGAGACCTCTGAGAAGCCACTGATCTAATCTGTAAAAGGAAAGATTTCACTGAGTAATAGTGAAGGTCCCTTTCTAAAAGCTTTAAAGTTGCTTTCTCATATGATTCACAATAAGCTTCCAAGAAATTTTAATGCATTATTACATTGTACGTAAAAGCATACTGTATGCAGGTCAGGAATGAACAGAACTGGACATGGAAAAATAGACTGGTTCCAAATAGGAAAAGGAGTATGTCAAGGCTGTATATTGTCTCCCTGCTTATTTAACTTATATGCAGAGTACATCATGAGAAATGCTGGACTGGAAGAAACACAAGCTGGAATCAAGATTGCCGGGAGAAATATCAATAACCTCAGATATGCTGATGACACCACCCTTATGGCAGAAAGTGAAGAGGAACTAAAAAGCCTCTTGATGAAAGTGAAGGAGGAAAGCGAAAAAGTTGGCTTGAAGCTCAACATTCAGAAAATGAAGATCATGGCATCTGGTCCCATTACTTCATGGGAAATATGGGGAAACAGTGTCAGAATTTATTTTTTTGGGCTCCAAAATCACTGCAGATGGTGATTGCAGCCATGAAACTAAAAGACACTCCTTGAAAGAAAATTTATGACCAACCTGGATAGTATATTCAAAAGCAGAGACATTACTTTGCCGACTGAGGTCCATGTAGTCAAGGCTATGGTTTTTCCAGTGGTCATGTATGGATGTGAGAGTTGGACTGTGAAGAAGGCTGAGTGCTGAAGAATTGATGCTTTTGAACTGTGGTGTTGGAGAAGACTCTTGAGAGTCCCTTGGACTGCAAGGAGATCCAACCAGTCCATTCTAAGGGAGATCAGCCCTGGGTGTTCTTTGGAAGGAATGATGCTNAAGCGAAAAAGTTGGCTTAAAGCTCAACATTCAGAAAACGAAGATCATGGCATCCGGTCCCATCACTTCATGGGAAATAGATGGGGAAACAGTGGAAACAGTATTGATTTTATTTTTGGAGGGCTACAAATTCACTGCAGATGGTGACCGCAGCCATGAAATTAGAAGACACTTACTCCTTGGAAGAAAAGTTATGACCAACCTAGATAGTATATTCAAAAGCAGAGACATTACCGACTAAGATCCGTCTAGTCAAGGCTATGGTTTTTCCTTTGGTCATGTATGAATGTGAGAGTTGGACCGTGAAGAAAGCTCAGCGCTGAAGAATTGATGCTTTTGAACTGTGGTGTTGGAGAAGACTTTTGAGAGTCCCTTGGACTGCAAGGAGATCCAACAGTCCAACCTGAAGGAGATCAGCCCTGGGATTTCTTTGGAAGGAATGATGCTAAAGTTGAAACTCCAGTACTTTGGCCCCCTCATGCGAAGAGTTGACTCATTGGAAAAGACTCTGATGCTGGGAGGGATCGGAGGTCAGGAGGAGAAAGGGACGACAGAGGATGAGATGGCTGGATGGCATCACAGACTCGATGGACATGAGTCTGAGTGAACTCCAAGAGATGGTGAACAGGGAGGCCTGGCGTGGTGAGATTCATGGGATATTGAAGAGTCAGACACGACTGAGTGACTGAACTGAACTGAACTTTCTCAGTAAAAATTGTTCCCCAGGAGTGAGTGAGTTACAAGATCCCAAAGAGAAAAAAGCACTGCTAGCTTGGGAACTATGTAGTCACAGAAAAGAGATATTATAGTCATCAAATCATTGTTTAGAGCACATTTATACATTATTATAAAGTGTAGGTATTATAAGCATAATAAAAAAGTAAACAGAAAGATTAAGAAGGCTTCATGGAGTAGCACAAAATATGATTTGGGTTTAAGGACTCTATTTAAGAAATACATTTCTTAGGTTGTATTTTTCAGTGAAATTTATAATATATACAAATTATCTATCTTTTTCATCCTTTTTTATATTGTCTTTGGATATTTATGACTGTATTATTATATGTTATGACATATCATGTGGCCATGTTACTGTTAATCTTCCTGAAAAGGTTGCTTAAATACCAATGAGTATTATTATATAAGACTAAAGAGTATAATATTTATTTTTTTAACAAGTATTTTAGGACTCCTGTACCCCCTCCTTAAGCAATTTTTTTTCCTGTATAATAACTATCATTGATTTCTACCGTGGATAGTATATTGTTGTCGTTCAGTTTCTCAGTCATTTCCTACTCTTTAAGATGCTATAGACTGCCAAGCTTCCCTGTCCTTCACTATCTTTCAGAGTTTGCTTAAACTCATGTCCACTGAATCTGTGATGCCATCCAATCATCTCATCCCCTGTCAATGTTATTAGATGGACAAAATCATTTTCTGGATTAACGATGAGCATAGATCATTTGATCAAGTTAGTATTTTCAAAATGGTATTGGTACTTTTATATCTCTAATATTTTTTGAAAAGATAACAACTGAAATTTGTAGCACAGAACCTAGATATATTTTTAAAAGTTTAAAATTAGGTTGTAAAATAACATCTATATCAATATTAATAAAAATGTAAATTTTTTAAGAGCAGGCTCAGGTGGACCTCTGAGTTAAGAAGTCTTAATTCTTAATAAAGATGTGCACACACACGCTATACACTTACATTTAAACTTTGTAGAACTTACTTGATAGCTAATATCAAAATAAGCATAGAGAAACTTCATCCTTACAGCTAGTTCCAGAAGCAGTGAGGTAATCAGCTTCACTTTTTTTCACTCAACTGGTATGAACAGTAAACTTAATAAAACATATTAGTTTTGGTGGGATGCAAGAAAGAATATATTAAGATATATTAGGAAAAATAATATTGAATATATTGAATATATTAGGAAAATAGTATTCTAAAATATTTTCATATGCAAAATACTATTTTCAAGTAGCACCTCTACCGCATTGATTAAAGCTTTCTAAGAAAATTCTCATATTACCTTCCTCATAAAATCCTCTCTGCCTTTGTTGTTGTTTCATCACTAAATCATGTCTGACTCCTTGTGACCCCATGGACTGCAGCATTCCAGGCTTCCCTGTCCTTCACTATCTCCTAGAGCTTGCTCAAACTCCTGTCCATGAGTCAGTGTTACCATCCAACCATCTCATCCTCTGCTACCCACTTTTCCTCCTGCCTTCAATCTTTCTGAACATCATGGTCTTTTCCATTGATTTGGCGCTTCACATCAGGGGGCCAAATTTATTGGAGTTTCAGCTTCAGTCCTTCCAATGAATATTCAGGGTTCATTTCCTTTATGATTGACTGATTTGATATCCCTGCTGTCCAAGGGATTCTCTGCCTTTAGGCAGATTCAGAATGAGATTTCATAAGGATGGCTTGAAGGATACAATGTAAGTAAAACAAGCTTTTTTTGCTGGAAAATCCAGTTCATGTCTGGTAACACAATGAGAATGCAGTATATACGGAAGTTAAGGAGGAAGTGGTTGATATAGGCAGTGATCAAAGTGGATGAATTCAGATTGGCCCGGAACTCCTAGTCACTCTGCAAAAGGAACCCTGTTCCTTTCTCCAGAAATGTTTGCTGGGCATCCATGCTGTTCATTTCAGAGGCAAATCATTCAATATCGCAGTAATACAAGTCTATGCCTCAACTACTAATGCCAAAGAAGCTGAGGTTGAACACTTCTATCAACACCTGCAAGACCTTTTAGAACTAACACCAAAAAAAAGATGTCCATTTCATCATAGGGGAGTGGAATACAAAAGTAGGAAGTCAAAAGATACCTGGAGTAACAGGGAAGTTAGGCATCAGAATACAAAGTGAAGCAGGGAAAAGGCTTACAAAATTTTGCCAACTGAACACACTGGTCATAGCAAACACCCTCTTCCAACAACACAAGAGATGATTCTACACATGGACATCACCAAATTGTAAATACTGAAGTCAGATTGATTATGTTCTATGCACCCAAAGACTGTTC
The DNA here is from genome assembly GCA_006410675.1 of Oreotragus oreotragus. NCBI lineage: Eukaryota > Metazoa > Chordata > Mammalia > Artiodactyla > Bovidae > Oreotragus > Oreotragus oreotragus. The sequence goes on along the minus strand of SJYX01016486.1, from coordinate 29,417 downwards.
TATACAGTCAGGGAAAAAAAAAAAAAAAGACCAGTAGCTGACTATGGCTCAGATAATGAACTTCTGATTGCAAAATTCAGACTTAAATGATGTAGGGAAATCTACTATATCATTCAGGTATGACCTAAATAAAATCTCTCATAATTATACAGTGGAAGTGTCAAATAGATTCAAGGGATTAGATCTGACAGAGTGAAGAACTATGGATAGAAGTTAATAACATTAGAGAAGAGGGGGTGACCAAAACCATCCCCATGAAAAATAAATGCAAAATTGCAAAATGATTGCCTTGGCAGGACTTACAAATAGTTGAGATAAGAAAAGAACCCAAAGGTAAAGGAGAAAATGAAAGATAAACCTTTTTGAATGCAGTCTTCCAAATAGCACGGAGAGATAAGACAACCTTCCTAAGTGATCAATGTAAAGAAATAAAGGATAACAATAGAATGGGAAAAACTAGAGATGTCTTCAAGAAAATTAGAGATACCAAGGGAACATCTCATCAAAGAGAGCACAACAAAGGAACTGCATGAACCTAACAGAAATAAAGAATATTAAGAAGAGATGGCAAGAATACACAGAAGAAGTATACAGAAAGATCTTAATGACCCAGATAATCTCGATGGTGTGATCACTCACCTAGAGCCAGATATCCTGGAATGTGAAGTCAGGTGCTCCTTAGGAAGAATCAACACAAGCAAAGCTAGTGGAGGTGATGTAATTTTAGCTGAGCTATTTCAAATCCTAAAAAATTATGCTGTTAAAATGCTGCATACAATATGCCAGCAAATTTGGAAAACCCAGCAGTGGCCACAGGACTGGAAAAGGTCAGTTTGCATCCCAGTCCCAAATAAAGGCAATTCCAAAGAATGTTCAAACTACTGCAAAATTGTACTCATTTCATAGGCTAGCAACATAATGATCAAAATTCTGCAAGTGAGGCTTCAAAAGTACATGAACTGAGAACATTCATATGTTCAAGTTGGATTTAGAAAAGGCAGAGCAACCAGAGATCAAATAGCCAACATCCACTGGATCATAGAAAAAGTAAGAGAGTTCCAGATAAACATCTACTTCTGCTTTATCAGCTTCACTAAAGCCTTTGGCTATGTGAATCACAACTTGAAAATTCTTAAAGATATGGGAATACCAGACCGCCTTACTTGCCTCCTGAGAAATCTGTATGCAGGTGAAGAAGTAACATCGAACAACAAACTGGTTCCATGTTGGGAAAGGAGTACGTCAAGGCTGTATATTGTCACCTTGCTTATTTAACTTATATGAGAGTACATCATGCAAAATGCAGGGCTGGATGAAGCACACTCTGGAGTCAAGACTGCAAGGGAAAATATCAATAACCTCAGATGTGCAGATGACACCACTCTTATGGCAGAAAGTGAAGACGAACTGAAGAGGCTTTTAATCAAAGTGAAAGAGAGGACTGAAAAAAACTGCCTTTAAACTCAACATTCAAAAAATAAAAATCATGGCATCTGGTCCCATCACTTAATGCCAAATAGATAGGGAAATAATGAAAGCAATGACAGACTTTATTTTCTTGGGCTCCAAAATCACTGCAGTTGGTGACTGCAGCCGAAGTTAAAAGACGCTGGCTCCTTGGAATAAAAGCTATGAAAACCTAGACAGAATATTAAAAAGCAGAGGCGTTACTTTGCTGACAAATATCTGTCTAGTCAAAGCTATGGTTTTTCCATAGTCATGTGTGGATGTGAGAGTTGGTCCATAAATAATGCTGGGTGCCAAAGAATTAATGCTCTTGAATTGTGGTTTTGAAGATTCCTGAGATTCCCTTGGACTGCAAGGAGATAAGACCAGTCTATCCTAAAGGAAATCAGTACTGAATATTCACTGGAAGGACTGATGCTGAAGCTGAAGCTCAAATAATTTGTCCACTTGATGCAAAGAAGTGACTCATTGGAAAAGTCCCCAGTGCTGCGCTAGACTGAAAGCAGCAAGAGAAGGGGATGACAGAGGATGATATGGTTGGATGGCATCACCAACTCAATGAACATGAGTTTGAGCAAGCTCCAGGATTAAGTGATGGACAAGGAAACCTGGCATGCTATAGTCCATGGGGTCACAAGAGTCAGACAAGACTGAACAACTGAACTGAACTGAAATGCAATGTGGTATCTTGGTTGAGATTCTGCATCATAAAAATCACATCAGATAAATATTCAGGAAATCTGAAGAAAGCATAGATTTTAATTAATAACACTATAGCATATTGGCTGACTGAGTGCGATTAATGTATCATATTAATGTGAGACATTAATGAAAAAACTGTAACCTGTGTTTTATAGGAACTCTTTAATATTTTTATAATTTTTATGTAAAACTTCTAAAATAAAAAGTTTATTTTAAAAGGTTTTAAACATAGGATTTTCTTCCTATACATTGTTTTATATTTGATACATATATGGTATATGAAACAAAATACATTTAAATAACACTAAAGTCTGTTTCAAAAATATAGGTGATACTCATAGTGTGGCTTCCCTGGTGGCTCAGTAATAAAGAATCTGCCTGCATTGCAGGAGACTTGGGTTCAATCCCTGGGTCTGGAAGATCCCCTGGAGTAGGAGATGGCCACCAATTCAAATAATCTTGCCTAGGAAATCCCATGGACAGAGGAGCTGGCAGTCTACAGTCCATGGGGCCACATATCTTTGGACACGACTGAGCAACTAGCATTTTTACTTTCAATCACAATGTATTTCCTAAGTATTGTACACATTAAGGGGCAAGGAAGAAGGCATGCAATATTTTCAAGAACACCTAGGCTCATTTCTGTGAACATTAAAGTAAACAAGAACTATTAATATAAAATTTATCCAAAATTATGAATCTAAGCTCTATCATTTGTCAAATGGGATGTTTCTCATATTCATATTTAAATTAGTATTTTTCTATTACAGAGGGAGAAATATTGTCAAAGTGAAAATACTCTAAGTTCTTCAGTAAGAAAAAATGTCTATTAGAATTTTAACTTATATGTCTTATTAAATAAATCACTGAATATTATTTATTAAGTATTGTTTATCATGTTGGGTAAAATCACTTTAAGTAACAGGAGTGTTTTCTAGAATAATTATGACTCACAATTATCTTGCACTATATCTGTGATGTTTCAATGGATGTTTTTTGTTGATTTAACTACTTTAGATTTAATTTTCACAATAGTAAATATATTTGCAGATATGGTTGTTCAGCATATCCAGCAATTCATCATCATTTATAATACCTCAATTGAGGAAAAGCCAATAAATATCAAACTCTTTAATCATAATGTGAACAAAATCATCTTAAAGTTTTTTCTTAGGGTAGAAATGAGTCAAAGGGTCAAAATTTTAATAGACATTTGATATATATTCCATAAATTTAAACCAGCCAAGAAATATATGGGTTAGTTCAGTTTTTGAATCATCATCAGTATTTCATATTATTGATTAATATTCACATATCTGGTGAAGAAATGATTTAATTTGCAATTATGGATTAACATTGAAGGTAACATTTTGGATAAACATAACCTTTATCTCACACTATATATGAAAATCAATCCCAGAAGAATTCAGATCAAAATGTAGATATTTAATCATAAGCCTTCCATAAGACAATGTAAGGAAACATTTTCATGACTTGGGATAGAGAAAGACTTCTTTAAAAGGAAATAAATTAACAGTAAAGAAATTTTTGATTACTATTTTAAAGCTAAGCATGCCCATTTACAAAAAAAGTTTTTTAAAAATCAAAGACTGAAAATGCAAGCTAGAAAATGGAACAAGACATTTGGAGCAAGTTTATCTGACAAAAGACTTCTATTTGGACCATATAAAGAACTATTCTAAAACAATAAAGAAAAGACAGATGACTTGACAGAAAAGAAAGAATATGATGATCAAACAGAGATTTCTTTAGCAAGCTATTAAAATGTCTAATAAATACATGAAAGTGCTAAATTTCATTAGTCAGTCATTGCATGCTAAGTGACTTCAGTTGTGCCCAACTCTTTGCAACCATACAGAGTGTAGCTTGCCAGGCTCTTCTGTCCATGGGATTCTCCAGGCAAGAATACTGGAGTGTGTTGCCATGACCACTTCCAAGAGATCTTCCCAACCCAAGGGTTGAACCCAAGTCTCTTTTGTCTCCTGTATTGGTGGGTGGGTTCTTTACAATTGGTGCCATCTGGGAAGTCAGTCATCAGGGAAATGCAAACTAATACCACAGTGAGCTGCTCTGATAAGTTCACTAAAAAGGTTATATTAAAGAGAATAGTGTAAGATATCCCTGAGAGTTAGAATGATCAGAATTTTTATGCATGGGTATTGAGAATATAGTGTACATTTGGGGAAAAAAAAAAAACTTTAGAAGACCATAAAATTATCCAATTTATTTTTTTCAGGTCCTTAAAGTTCTTAGTTTTATTTATTTTTATTTTTAAAAATAAATTTATTTATTTTAATTGGAGGTTAATTACTTTACATTATTTTATTGGTTTTGCCATATATCAACATGTATCTGCTACAGGTATACACGTGTTCCCCATCCTGAATCCCCCTCCCCATACCATCCCTCTGGGTCGTCAAGAGTGCACCAGCCCCAAGCATCCAATTTAAATATACACATTTGTGATCCAACAATTCACTCCTAGATTTATGCAAAACAAAAGTGCACATATAAAAAACAGAGTATATATTATTACATTATAAATATATTCATTTTTATATTATTTATATATTATTTGTATCACTATTACTTGATAGTATGTTTAATATCCCAAAGTAGCAAACAACTCAAATGGCTATCAATACTAATGTGAATAAATGAATGGGTTTATTAATAAAATACTGCTGCTGCTGCTAAGTCACTTCAGTCATGTTCGACTCTGTGCGACCCCATAGACCGCAGCCTACCAGGCTCCCCCATCCCTGGGATTCTCCAGGCAGGAATACTGGAGTGGGTTGCCATTTCCTTCTCCAATGCATGAAAGTGAAAAGGGAAAGGGAAGTCGCTCAGTCATGTCCGACTCTTAGCGACCCCATGGACTGCAGCCTACCAGGCTCCTCCATCCATGGGATTTTCCAGACAAGAGTATTGGAGTGGGGTACCATCGCATTCTCCGGATAAAATACTACAGTTATGGAAAAGAACAAAACTAGATTTCAAAAATTAAACCTGAGAAAAAAACAGGCACAAGAGAAAGCATTTTTTTTGATTTATGTAAATTTTTTTAAAAAACATACATTATGGTAGGCTAAAAAGTCTGAGCTACCTTTACTTTTAGAAATAAATTACAAGCTCGTAATTTGAAGGGGACATGAGAATTGCTTCTAAGTTTCTGGAAATATTCTATTTCTGTTTTAAAAATATAAATTTATTTATTTTAACTGGAGGCTAATTACTTTACAATATTGTGTTGGTTTTGCCATTCATCAACATGAATCCGCCTCGGGATTTCTTGACATGGCAATACTTACATGGTTGTGGTCATTGGCTGAAAGTTTACTTAACTGTACACTTGTGATTCAGGCATTTCTTCTGTATGTAAATTAAATTTCAATTATATATTTTAAAATTTAAAATTCTGCCTAGGTAGATGATTTTTAAAATATATCCTGTTTTGAAGAGTAATTTTATGAAGTTCAGTTTTTTAAGAACAAATTTTTCTAGCTTCTGAAATTGTTTTGTGTCCGGGAACAAGAAAATGATCAGTTTTACATTTTATGTATAGTTCATTAGAAGTTACTGTGTTCCATATAAGTGAACAAGAATGGTAAAACATCATTTTATTTGTAAAACACCACTGGGTAGCTAGCCCTATATGCATCTTATATAACATAATCATGTTTTGGGAAGGATATATAGAAGAGCTCAAAGAGATAACAAAAATGGTTTCCCAGTGAATGACTGACTGTAGTCATTATGCTACAATGTAGTTTTGAATTTCATACTAAGTTGTAAGTTATTATTCCTTTAAAACTATAAGTTGCTAGAACACCAAAACTACTTGTGGATAACTGATCAGGATATAGTAATTTATTTAAAAATTAAAAAAAAAATAGTTTCTGTGCTATCATGTCTGCTGATACAGCACATTCCATCTTAGTAAACTGTCTTGTAAAACATCTTCTAAGGATCTGAAACAAATTCTAAATATCACTGAAGAAAACAAGCAGCAAAACAAGAACAGAGCCAGTAAATTTCCTTCAAAAAGAAAGATCAAGTTTCAAGTTAGAAAGATAAAAGTTCTAGTTAAATGTTAACTCCAAGCAGTCATTATCATATAACTCCGGATACAATATTGAAATGGAAAAATTCCTGGTCACTGAGTAATGCCATAGGCCTTGTATGAGAAGCAGCAGGATAGCAAGAGGATGAGCCGGAGATTACAGTCTGTCAGTTACCAGATGTGTTTCCGTAAGACCATTTAGCTTATCAAAAAAAAAAAAGAAGAATACTGAACTTCAAGGTGTTTGATAATCATGCTTTAGATTTGTTGCTTTCTTTCTCTAAGGCACTTGTCACAAATAGAAATTTCTGTGAGTTGATTAAAGATCTCTAATGTTTTTTGAAACGTTTCTACATTTTATTAACCGATAGATTAAAATATAGTCATGTGTTTGATTCTTGAATTATAATCAGAAATGCTCTATTTTTGTTTCTGGTTACCCCAATTGTGATATATATTATTCTGTGAATATGATACACATTCCATGCAAATGACACATATTTTATTTATTTCCTCAATTTCTTATTAATATTTTGGTTTAAGTGTATGTTGCTCAAATATATCCCCCTGCATAAATGATAATTTTATGATCAAATTATAGTTCCAAACCAGTTCAGTCACTCAGTCGTGTCCGATTCTTCGCGACCCCATGAACTGCAGCACACCAGGCCTCCCTGTCCATCACCAGCTCCCAGAGTTCACTCAGACTCACGTCCATCGAATCAGTGATGCCATCCAGCCATCTCATCCTCAGTTGTCCCCTTCTCCTCCTGCCCTCAATCACTCCCAGCATCAAAGTCTTTTCCAATGAGTCAACACATAAGGTGGCCCAAGTACTGGAGTTTCAGCTTTAGCATCATTCCTTCCAAAGAAATCCCAGGGTTGATCTCCTTCAGAAAGGACTGGTTAGATCTCTTTGCAATCCAAGGGACCCTCAAGAGTCTTCTCCAACACCACAGTTCCAAAGCATCAATTCTTCGGCGCTCAGCATTCTTCACAGTCCAACTCTCACATCCCTACATGACCACAGGAAAAACCATAGCCTTGACTAGACGGACCTTAGTCAGCAAAGTAATGTCTCTGCTTTTGAATATACTATCTAGGTTGATCATAACTTTTCTTCCAAGGAGTAAGTGTCTTTTAATTTCATGGCTGCAATCAACATCTGCAGTGATTTTGGAGCCCAGAAAAATAAAGTCTGACACTGTTTCCACTATTTACCCATCTATTTCCCATGAAGTGATGGGACTGGATGCCATGATCTTTGTTTTCTGAATGTGGAGCTTTAAGCCAACATTTTCACTCTCCTCTTTCACTTTCATCAAGAGGCTTTTTAGCTCCTCTTCACTTTCTGCCATAAAAGTGGTGTCATCAGCATATCTGAGGTTATTGATATTTTTCCCGGCAATCTTGATTCCAGCTTGTGCTTATTCTAGCTCAGCGTTTTTCATGATGTACTCTGCATAGAAGTTAAATAAGCAGGGTGACGATATACAGCCTTGACGTACTCCTTTTCCTATTTGGAACCAGTCTGTTGTTCCATGCCTAGTTCTAACTGTTGCTTCCTGACTTGCATACAGATTTCTCAAGAGGCAGGTCAGGTGTTCTGGTATTCCCATCTCTTTCACAGTTTTCCACAGTTTATTGTGATCCACACAGTCAAAGGCTTTGGCATAGTCAATAAAGCAGAAATAGATGTTTTTCTGGAACTCTCTTGCTTTTTCCATGATCCAGCGGATGTTGGCAATTTGAACTCTGGTTCCTCTGCCTTTTCTAA
>SJYX01016486.1:0-14067 GCA_006410675.1 Oreotragus oreotragus | reverse complement strand
GCAGCACTGTTTATAATAGCCAGGACATGGAAACAACCTAGATGTCCATCAGCGGATGAATGGATAAGAAAGCTGTGGTATATATACACAATGGAGTATTACTCAGCCATTAAAAAGAATACATTTGAATCAGTTCTAATAAGATGGATGAAACTGGAACCAATTATACAGAGTGAAGTAAGCCAGAAAGAAAAACACCAATACAGTATACTAACACATATATATGGAATTTAGAAAGATGGTAATGAGGACCCTGCATGCAAGACAGCAAAAAAGATACAGATGTGTAGAGCGGACTTATGGACTCTGAGGGAGAAGGAGAGGGAGAGGGAGAGGGAGGGATGATTTGGGAGAATAGCATTGAAATATGTATACTATCATGTAAGAAATGAATTGCCAGTCTATGTTCAATGCAGGATGCAGGATGCTTGGGGCTGGTGTATGGGGATGATCTGGAGGGAAGATGTTGCGGGGGAGGTGGGAGGGGGGTTCATGTTTGGGAGTTCGTGTAAAAAAATAAATTAAAAAAAAAAAAAAAGTACAGGAGAGGAGAAAGGACCAATAAAGGGATTTGATAGCAAGTGAGAAAATTATTCATATCTGTGAGCAAGGGAAGTTTGTGTTTCAAGAAAGTGAAAGTGAAAGTCACTCAGTCATGTCTGATTCTTTGCGACCCCGTGGACTGTATAAGTCCATGGAATTCTCCAAGCCAGAACACTGGAGTGGATAGCCGTTCTCTTCACCAGGGGAACTTCACAACCCAGGAATCGAACCCAGATCTCCTGCATTGCAAGCAGATTCTTCATCAGCTGAGCCACAAGGGAAACCCTGTCTTTCAAAAAGGAGACTGTTAACCACTGAGACCAGAAAACAACATTTAAGGTGTCCTCACTGTGACTTAAAGAGAACAATTCCAGGGGACTGCTTTTCTCTGCATATTCTCACTCAATATGTATTTGAAAAAACCTGGAAGTGCTACCTATAAATAAGTTAGCATCTTTTGCTAAGTTAGCATCTTTTGCCTTATCTATGCATAATGTTCTCTAAAACTCATGGACTTGGAATTACTTTGTAGTATTTTAATTTATTGTGATGTAATCAGTTTTTTCAATGTTTATTTGTTTAGCTGTCAAAATATGGAATATTATGTAGTTTTCCATGAAAAAAAGTACATTTCTGCAAGTTACTAAGGGGAAAAGAAAAGGATTTCCAACTGAAATCCAGCTGGAGTGAACTGGCTAGAGAACAGGTGGTGAGGAGTCAGTATGCATTGAACATACTTTATAAAATGCTCACTGTGAAAGAAAGAAAAAAATAGGATAATAAACATGAACAAAGGTGGATTCAAGGTTTATAACTGCTTTTTTTTTTGTCTGATTTTTTAAAAAAGAAGTATTTCTTTTTCTTTTATGTTAATGAAAATGATTTAGTACCATCAGAGAAATTTAGAATTCTGGATGAAGATTATTTCAGGAATGAATTCTATAAGAGGCTTAGAGGAAATGAAAATTAAAGAAAAATTGGAGGAGTTGGACAAGACTTTGACAGGGACAGGAAGTATCATTTTCCTTGCAGGAGCTCACAAGAAGGAAATATGAGCTGGTGAGGCAGGTAGTGTAGGATTGTAAATATGAAGTATTTTAGGAGTCTTGCTTATATTCATTTTAAAAATGAATTATGAGACAAATCTTAGGGGAGAAGCAGGGGGTTAAATTATTCAAAGTGTAAAAAGAGGAAAGAAGGTCTGAAATATTCTCGTTAGGATGCAACAAAAATTTCCTAAAAAATGTAGAAAGACTGAAAGTGATATGTTTTATTTATTTGACTATTTTATACACCAACCATATTTAAAAGATTTAGCTATAAGCATTCATGAATTCTGGAATTCTCAGAAATCATATGCATATTAAGTATATAAAATAATTATTAACCTAAGATTTTGAAGTGGGTTTACTTCTTCTTGAATATTGATATAAAGACTTAGTTTGTCTAACACATCTATATTTAAAGTGGGAAGTTTAAAATATTTTGTAAATTAAGTACAAACAGGTTTTAATTCAGCAATTTTACCCCATGAAAGGAACAATGTGATTCTGTCTCTTCCTGGACTGGCTTCACGTCGGGGCTTGACTGCCTCTGCCCTCACCTCTAGGCAGGCATGTGCTCCCAGAGATTTTGTATATTTTAGTCTAATATTTTGTCTGGCGAGTGTACATTAATTTTTAAAATATACACATTGGCCTAATACTAAACTGATTTATTTCCTGCTTTTCAATACCCTCTACTTTAATTTTCTAATATCAACCTACCTAAACTAAGTTATAAACTTTACACATAATGGTGTTAATAACATAATTAATACCTGTGAATTGGAAAAGTGTTCAATGAACTAGAAGGAAGTGATAAAGTAAATCATGGAGGAATTTAATCTCATGTAGTCATTGAAATATGATATTTATGAAAAATTATAATAACAAGAGATTTTTGTTACAATTCTAAGTATAAAACCATTGAATTGCTTTTCATATTTCATACTTTGTTGCAAAAATTTTAAGATAGCTTACAAAATCCCATACTATTCAACATGACAAAAATATGTTATACTGAGTAAATGATTGAAAAGAAAATATTATTAGGGAATATAAAGTGAAACATTATTCAACTTTACTTCTGAAAATCTGCCAAAAGATATTTTACACACTTGCTATATTTGGACACATAATTTACTGTAAGCATCCTCAAAATCAGCTTTGCCTAATAAAAACCAAATTCAGTTATATGATTTAGAAGATCTGCAAGAGAAGGCAAATCGGCTGTTCTAGGAAGAGCCAGCTAAATCTGACACATCACCTGCTAGACTTTTCTGTGCTGTCTCAGACTCCTCAGCCCTTTATGGGCAAATTTAGTTCTTTTCAGCAGGAAGGGAGATGAAACAGAAGAGAAACATGTAACCAGCTTTCTTAAAAACACCACTGTCATAAAGGGACAAATAAAAAGAGTTGAATTATTCTCTAGTTCATCAAGAGACAATCCCAAAGATCCCAACTCATTTATTTGCAATTAAGTGAAAATTCCCTTTGCTGTTGCTGCTAATGATGGTGATTAATTATTGTATCTACACTATTGTTTAAGCAGAAAGATTAAGCCACTGATAGGTTGGCCTATAATCATACTCTCTCACTAAATGAGATGGACTATAGTGACCCTGCTGTGGGAGGGACACAGCCCCACAATTCTATGATCCCAAATCCTTGGGACCAGATATATGCTTGAATCTATTTTTTAAACATTTTGATAAGTAATATATTATACAGATCACATGGTTTCATACCCGTCATAAACAAACCTATTAATATTTCTGCAGGACAGCAATTGGATATTCTCACTTGGTTGGATTAAAAAAAAAGACTATAATATAACAGCATCCCAGTTTAAAGCATGACTTGCCTTCAGATAAATTTACAAATATTTATAATAAAAACAAACTCAGTTTTTACCATTTTTTTTGTTGTCATTTTTAGGAATGGTGGGATGTGAAATCTTGACCTGAGCATTCTGTGTGGGGTTGTTTTGAAGGTTAAGTGTGGAGATTTAAATCATTTGATTGACACTTGCTGAAAGCTCATATACATTACTTATTTTTCCTGCCTTTCTGGCAGACCCTGAGTCCTACCCAGCTTGCTGTTTTATAGGCCTGTGTTGTTGCAAACAGGGAGTATAAGACATGTACACATGCATACACAGCTGTTTTTCTATCATCTATCATCTACCCACATACATATATAAACATTTGATAGAATCTATTCCCCTTCTCTCTCTGTCTTTCTGCATGTTTTAGGTATCTTTAGAAACTCTTCTATTTCAGAAATAAAAACTGTTGATAATCTACTTGCAACAGATTAGTAGATTTCTAACTCCCAATAATAGTATTTATTTCTTACTATTTTAATTTAATCACAAGATTTCCAACTGACCTGAACTAGAAACATAGTTATAAAACTTCAGATGAACTGAGAGAGTAGCACTGGCATATACACACTACCATGTGTAAAACAGATAGCTAGTGGGAAGCTGCTGTATAGTACAGAGATCTCAGCTCAGTGCTCTGTGATGACCTAGAGGGGTGGGATGCGGTGAGGGGGGCAGGTGGACAGAGGCTCAAGAGGGAGATAATGTATGTATACTTAACAACTGATTCACTTTACTGTACCTGAGAAATTAACACAATGTTGTAAAGCAATTATACTCCAATACAAATAAAAATAAAATTAGTCACCATTATCAGCCTCAAGTGGTGCTCCTCAGTATCTCCTATTAAAAATGATTTGACCTTATCAATTATACACATCTATTGAACATCTACCCACAGTTAAAGATCCATTGATATGCTGAGCTTTTGTTGCACTGATCGGTCTGTGGTGAGAAATCTAACTGCACGTTTCTGCATTGCTTAAATCTTTATTATTCTTTATAAATACAAAAAAGCACACACTATGGTAGATTTGCCAAGGAATAATGAGTCTTCTTTCTCTATAATAGAACCCACTCCATTAAGGCAAATGTTCATTAGTAACGTGTTTGTTTGTGCCTTGAGTGAGGACTACATTATGAATCATTATTTCGTTTTGGAGCAGATGATGTATGAAAAAATTCCAAGAAAATTTCAAGCCATCATCATTTGGGCTAATCCAAATGATTCCAGAAAGCATTTTAACATCACAATTTTATACATAATGGACCAAGAAGAGAAAAACCTTGTTTCTGATTTGCAAGCCTGCAGTGATCAGCTGCCTGCAGTCACAGGAACTGAGGAAAATTGGCCAATAATGACCTTTTGAAGGGACAAAGTGAGGCTGGCCATCATGAAAGACATTGCATCATAAAGGGTAATTATTATGGATGGTTCTTGCAAAAATAAGCTCTGGTACCACTAGAGTAGATGGATAAATCACAGGATAGGTTTAGTTCATATACTCTTAAACAGTTTTAGACAATAAACATCTGAAACATCATAAAAATGAATACATTTGTCTCTAAATGTCACTGAAATTATTTTAAAATGGTTTTATGAGTAATGCTGATTTTTCTTTTCTGTTTTATTTTTATTTACTTGCTTAAACTTCACAAAACTTAGACAGTAAGCACAAATGTATATCACTGTATTACTGTGCAGGAAAGAGAGCATGGAGATATTAAATACTTTGCCTAATATCTCAACCTAGGATTGAAATTCTGAAGGTCATAATCATAACTACTAAACAATAGGTATACTTGATCATCTAAAAAAGATCAAATTTAAAATTATTGAGCAGATTTTAAACTATAGACATTTTTTAAGCTTTTTATTTTATTTTTGGTCATGCATGTGTGGTTTTAGTTCCTCAACCTGGGATTGAACCCATGCCTCCTGCACTGAAATTGCAGAGCCTTAACCACTAGACTACCAAGGAAATCACCAGTGCTTGAATACTAGGACAAAAGTCTGGCAATGTAGAATGGAGTTTAAAAATGGATCAGTAAATGAAGCTATTGCCTTATTTTAATCTTAAAATTGCATATATTGCCTGATATGTTTAGGTCTTTTTCATGGTTCCTACTCTTTCCAAAACCAAATTGGCACCAAAAAAAAAAAAAAGTTGAAGATGGACAGGAATAAAGGTTATGCTAAATTATAAAACCATGTCAATCAGCTTTCGCTTCCAGCCAGTATAAGCAGAGAACAGATTTAACTACCTGATAGTGCCAGAAAGCAAACAGGTGGCTTTCTGGGGAGAAGGAGCATAGGAGGGGAAGAAATAATTTTCAAAGGGCATGAGGAAACTCTTGGAGGTAATAGGCTCATAATCCTGATTGAGCTAATATTTTCAGAGATGTAGAAGGGAAAAAATTAGACAAAAATTTGGTGGTTATCTTCATATAAATGGCACTTGATATATTGAATGTGAATAAGATAACCAAGGAGAGATAAGAAGGGGGAAAAAAAGGCCTTCCAAAGTCATCAGTGCAAAGAAAGAGACCAAAAACAATAGAAGGGGAAAGACTAGAGATCTCTTCAAGAAAATTAAACATAGCAAGGGAACATATCATACAAAGATGGACACAATGAAGGATAGAAATGGTACTGAACTAACGAAAGCATAAGATATTAAAAAAAGAGGTGGCAAAAATACACAGAAGAACTATACAAAAAAAAAAAAAAAAAAAGATAATCAGGACCCAGACAACCACTATGGTGTGATCACTCACTTCGAGCCAGACATCCTGGAATGAGAAGTCAAGTGGGCTTTAGGAAGCATGACTACAAACAAAGCTAGTGGAGGCTCCAGGTGAGCTATTTCAAATCCTAAAAGATGATGCTGTTAAAGAGATGCACTCAATATGCCAGCAAATTTGGAAAACTCAGCAGTGGCCACAGGACTGGAAAAGGTCAATTTTNGTCAAGTGGGCTTTAGGAAGCATGACTACAAACAAAGCTAGTGGAGGCTCCAGGTGAGCTATTTCAAATCCTAAAAGATGATGCTGTTAAAGAGATGCACTCAATATGCCAGCAAATTTGGAAAACTCAGCAGTGGCCACAGGACTGGAAAAGGTCAATTTTCATTCCAGTCCCAAAGAAAGGCAATGCCAAAGAAAACTACCTCACAACTGCACTCATCTCACATGCTAGCAAAGTGATACTCAAAATTTCTCCAAGCGAGGCTTCAAAGTATGTTAACCAAGATCTTCCAGATGTTCAAGCTGACTTTAGAAAAAGTAGAGGAACCAGAGATCAAATTGCCAACATCCTTTGGATCTTTGAACAAGCAAGAGAGTTCCAGAAAATCATCTACTTCTGCTTTTTTGACTACACCAAAGCCTTTGACTATGTGGATCACAGCAAACTGTGGAAGATTCTTAAAAAGATAGGAATACCAGACTACCTTCCTTGCCTCCTGAGAAATCCGTATTCAGGTCAAGAAGCAACAGTTATAACCGGACATGGAACAACAGACTGGCTCCAAACTGGGAAAGGATTTTATCAAGGCTGTATATCGTCACCCTGCTTATTTAACTCCTGTTGCGGAATCATCAGATTTTGTAGTGCATTTCTGAAGAAAGTTCTTTATATTAACATACTTGAAGAGTCTAGTTGAGTTACTTGTCTTTAAATTGTATCCCCTTAGAAACTATATACCTGAAATTTACTCTTAGATTATGTCTCTTCTTATTTTGAGGAAAATAAAATTTTAATCCTGTAGTTATGAAAAAAATCATTTTCCAAATTAAAAAGTTAACATAACCCTAGGCAACAGTTAGCATGTTAATTGCTAATATCCACAGAGAATTTAGATTAAATTAGACTTAACATCTGCATCAATCAAAGTGTGGTTACCCAGAAGCAGTAATACTCAAAAATACTGGTTTCTGGGTTCACTGTTCTATAAATAAAGTAAATAAAGAACAAGAGAAGACATCACATTTTAATCCCACCAATACAAGTTGACAATTTTATTGATAAAGTTAAGGATCAAGCATTCCCTGTTTAGTAATATTTTCTAAATGACTATATAGTTTAGTCATTAATTCTATAAAGCATACATGAAAATGAAACTAAAGTATTAATTAAACTAGAGAAATGGAAGTGAGCACCACAGATAGCATATGAAAAAAATGTGTAAAATTCACTCCAATGATTTGATTCCTAATGTTTGAAACTTCCACCAGTAACTAACCCAAGATGCACAGAGAAATTAATGTGCTAACTTTTAAACATAATTATTAGAGACACTGTACATTATACAGACAAAGAATGAACATTTACCTTATTCTGTAAGTGTTACACTATTGAATGAATGCTAGCATGATAACATCATTCCCACCTCAGGGCTTTTGAACCTGTGATGTTATTCCCCAGTCTCTGTGCATGACTTGTTTCTCTTTGTCTGTCACCCTAGTTGTATATCTATTGTCTATTGACTACGGCAAAGCCTCTGACTGTATGGATCACAATAAACTGTGGAAGATTCTGAAAGAGATGGGAATACCAAACCACCTAACCTGCCTCTTGAGAAATCTATATGCAGGTCAGGAATATCACTGACTCAATGGACATGAGTTTGGGTAAACTCTGGGAGTTGGTGATGGACAGGGAGGCCTGGTGTCCTGTGATTCATGTGGTCGCAAAGAGTCAGACATGGCTGAGCCACTGAAATGAAGTGAACTGAACTGAATACAAATTGAAAGACAAATACTAATCTCTGAATTACAGAGATTATTCATGCTATATAAAAAATTCCATCAGCAAATATCAGATTTCAAATTGATTCTTAAGTTACAAGCTTTGAGGGTGGTGTTTCTTTTTTTCCTTCTTTGTAATTTTACTTTCTGTTACAAGTGTAACAATACCTGTGTTTCGAGGCCTCCACTGGATTGAAAATATAGTGATCTAATAGTTAGCTGTAGATGGTCTACTTCATGGATCATTTTGGCAACATTTTAATTCCATAGAGATTTTACCCTCCAATTTAGCTTCATTTTGATTGTTGACATTCCTTTAAATGTTCTCTGTCAAAGAATTGCTGCTAATTTATGAAAGAATTTTTTCTTAGCTGGAGAAAAACTTGATTACAAATATAAGTCATTGCCATAAATAAACCAAACATTTTACCAAGTCAATTTTCAATAAAATATCTATCTTCCTATTCTCCTTTTAATTTGTATCACAGTTGCTAATGCTTAATATAAATAAGCCAACTTAGAGAATAGGTATAATATTGTTACCATTTTGATTTTAACTCTAAAGTGAGCCTGAAATACAATTTTTCTGCCGTGGCAGTGTATCTCAGGAAAATACCTTAAAATAGTCTATTGATTTAATTAAGTGTTTTTATGTGAAACTACATTTTGCTGATTGTTGTCTATTTATTAAGGGTAAATAAAGAAATGAACGTTTTAAATTCAGGTGAATGAGGTAACATAAGGTAAATTTTGATGTTTTTCCACTTCTAAGAATGTTTTACATGTGAATTTAGTGTGTTTAAATAATTTCTATGATACAGGGCCAATGCTGCTTAGAAGTGTTACTTCCAAGATGTACAAAATAGTATTTAAAGTAAAACAGCAAAGATTATTTTTGATGGACAATTTTAAGTATTCATTTAGTTTCAAAAATTTCCTAGTTATTATTTAAAAATCACTAATAAACATACAGTGTCACAGGGCAGGCTATATTCTACTTTAAATACTGCATAAAGAAAGAAATGTTAGAAATGATAGCCTGACAGAAAAGAAATGCTATGAGGTCACTATAAGAAAGAAACAAAAATAATGATGCATTACTTAAAAGAATGAAAAAGTTACAAAAGTTCAGTGTTTTATATATTTAGAAGTCATTCAAAAAGCTATTTTTATTTTGGTATTTTTACTACAGTTTTCCACTGAAAATAGCTACATCATTAGGAGAATATAAAGCTAGGACAGAATGAAAGGTGGATTATGTTTATAGACTCAATTATGAGGTAAGCTTCATAGTACTGAAGATGCAAAAATAATGATTGCTAATTTTAACATATCACTTTAGTGTTAAGAGCTCTTATTAAATGTCTTATTTAACCTTCAAAATAA
Source organism: Oreotragus oreotragus (assembly GCA_006410675.1). Lineage (NCBI taxonomy): Eukaryota > Metazoa > Chordata > Mammalia > Artiodactyla > Bovidae > Oreotragus > Oreotragus oreotragus. The sequence continues at coordinate 4,464 of SJYX01016486.1, read as the reverse complement.
TGCTGTCTGATGGTCACAGATCTAATTCTCCTTTTATTGATGAAAAACTAGGGAGAAATGCTGAGCCCAAGAAAATAAAGTCTGTCACTGTTTCCATTGTTACCCTATTTGTCATAAAGTGATGGGACCAAAGGCCATGACCTTTGTTTTTTGAATGTTGATTTTTAAGCCAACTTTTTCACTCCCTTCTTTCACTTTCATTAAGAACTCTTTAGTTCCTCTTTGCTTTCCGTGATAAGTGTAGTGTCCTCTACATTTCTGAGGTTATTAATATTTCTCCCAGCAATCTTGATTCCAGCATGTGCTTCATCCAACCCAGCATTTCACATGACTTACTCTACATAGAAGTTAAATAAGCATGGTGACAACATATGTCCTTGATGTATTCCTTTCCCAGTTTGCAACCAGTTGTATATCTGGTTCTAACTGTTGCTAGTTGACTTGCACACAAATTTCTCAGAAGACAGGTGAGATGGTCTGCTATTCCCATTTCTTGAAGAATTTTCCAGTTTATTGTGACCCACATAGAGGTTTTGGTGTAGTCAGTAAAGTAGAAGTAGATGTTTTTCTGGAACTCTCTTGCTTTTTTGATGATCCAATGGAGGTTGGTACTTTGATCTCTGGTTTTTCTACATTTTTAAAATCCAGCTTGAACGTCTGGAAGTTCTCGGTTCACGTTCTGTTGTAGCCTCATGTGGAGAATTTTGAGCACTACTTTGCTAGCATGTGAGATGTGTGCAAGTATGCAGGAGTTTGAACTTTCTTTGGCATTGCTTTTTTGGGGGAATGGGATGAAAACTGACCTTTTCCAATCCTGTGGCCACTGCTGAATTTTTCAAATTTGCTGGCATGTTGAGTGACACACTTTTAGAGCATCACTTTTTAAGATCTGAACTAACGCAACTGAAATTCCATCACCTCCACTAGCTGTGTTCAGAGTGATGCTTCCTAAGGTCCACTAGACTTTGCATTCCAGGATGTCTGGCTCTATGTGAGTGATTCCACCATCATGTTTATCTGGGCCATGAAGATCTTTTTTGTATAGTTCTTCTGTGTATTCTTGCCACCTCTTAATATCTTCTGCTTCTGTTANTAGCTGTGTTCAGAGTGATGCTTCCTAAGGTCCACTAGACTTTGCATTCCAGGATGTCTGGCTCTATGTGAGTGATTCCACCATCATGTTTATCTGGGCCATGAAGATCTTTTTTGTATAGTTCTTCTGTGTATTCTTGCCACCTCTTAATATCTTCTGCTTCTGTTAGGTTCATACTGTTTCTGTTCTTTATTGTGCCCATCTTTGCATGAAATGTTCCCTTGGTATTTCTAATTATCTTTAAGAGATTTATAGTCTTCCCCTTTCTATTGTTTTCTTCTATTTCTTTGCACTGATCAATGAAGAATGCTTTCTTAACTCTCCTTGCTATTTTTTGGAACACTGCATTCAGATGGATATATTTTTCCTCTTTTCCTTTGCTTGTAGCTTCTCTAATTTTCTCAGCTATTTCTCAGGCCTCCTCAGACAACCATTTTGCCTTTTTGCATTTTTCCACCCCTGGGGATGGTCTTGATCACTGCCTCCTCTACATGAACTTCCATCCATAGTTCTTCAAGCACTCTATCACATCTAATCCCTTAAATCTGTTTGTCACTTCAACTGTATAATGGTAAGGGATGTGATTTAGGTCAGACCTGAATGGTCAGTGGTTTTCCCTACTTTCTTTAAGTTTGAATTTTGCAATCAGGAGTTCATGATCTGAGCCACTGTCAGCTCTCAGTCTTGTTTTTGCTAATTGTATAGAGCTTTTCCATCTTTGGCTGCAAAGAATATAGTCAATCTGACTTTTGTATTGACCATATGGTGATATCCATTTGGAGTTGTCTCTTGTGTTGTTGGAAGAAGGTGTTTGCTATAACCAGTGTGTTCTCTTGGCAAAACTGTTAGCCTTTGCCCTGCTTCATTTTGTACTCCAAGGCCAAACTTGCCTATTACTTCAGTTATTTCTTGACTTCCTACTTTTGCATTCCAGTCCCCTATGCCGGAAAGGACTTTTTTTTTTTTTTTTTTTTTTTGGTGTTAGTTCTAGAAGGTTTGGAGGCCATCATACTTCAGCTTCTTTGGCATTAGTGGTTGTGGCATAGACTTGGATTACTGTGATACTGAATGGTTTGCTTTGGAAACAAACAGAGATCATTCCGTTGTTTTTGAGATTGCACCCCAGTACTGCATTTTGGACTCTTTTGTTGACTGTGATGGCTACTCCATTTCTTCTAAGGGATTCCTGCCCACAGTACTAGTTATGATGATCCTCTGAAGTAAATTTGCCCACTCCAGTCCATTTTAGTTCTCTGATTCCCAAAATGCCGATGTTCACTCTTGCCATCTCCTTCTTGACCACTTCCAATTTACCTTGATTTATGGACCTAACATTCCAGGATCCTATGCAATATTGTTCTTTACAGCATTGGACTTTACTTCCTTTATCAGTCACATCCACAACTGGGTGTTGTTTTTGCTGTGGCTCAGCTTCTTCATTCTTTTTGGAATTATTTCTCCACTCTTCTCCAGTAGCATATTGGGCACCAACCGACCTGGGAAGTTCATCTTTCAGTATCATATCTTTTTGCTTTTTCATACTGTTAATGAGATTCTCAAGGCAAGAATACTGATGTGGTTTACCATTCTCTTCTCCAGTGGACCACGTTTTGTCAGAACTGTCCACCATGGCCCATCTATCTTGGGAGGCCCTACACAGCATGGCTCATAGTTTCACTGAGTTAGACATGGCTGTGATCCATGTGATCAGTTTGGTTAGTTTTCTATGATTGTGTTTTTCATTCTGTCTGTCCTCTGCTGGATAAGAATAATAGGCCAGTGGAAGCTTCCTGATGGGAGGGACTGCCTGTGAGGGAATCTGGGTCTTGTTCTGCCTGGTAAATCTTTAATCCAATTTTCCATTGATGGGTGGAGCTATTTAGTTTGCCTGAGTTTAGTTTGTCATAGTTTTCCTGAGGCCAAACTAATTGCAACCTCCTTCAAAAGGACTTATGCATGCACTATTGCATCAGTGCCCTTCACCCAACAGAAGGGCACCCTTGACCCACACCTCTACCAGAGACTCCTGGACACTCACAGGCAAATCAGGTTTAGTCTCTTTTGGGGACACTGCTACTTTCTCCTGGCTCCTCATGCATGCAAGGTTTTATTTGTGCCCTCTAAGAGTTTGTTTCCCCAGTCTTGTGGAAGTTCTGTAATCAAATCCCACTGGCTTCCAAAGTCAAATTCCCTGAGGGTTTTCAGTCCCTTTCCTGGATTCCCAGGTTGGGAAATTTATGTGGGCCCTAGAACCTTATTAACACTGTGAGAATTTCTTTGGTGAAATTATCCTGTAGATTGTGGGTTGTCTACTTGATGGCTCTTTGGTGGGACTAATGGCAACGTCCTCCAAGAGGGCTTACGGCACACGCTGCATGGCCAGGGTTGCTGTAGCCAGCGTTCCTGTCCCCATGTCAATCCACTGCTGACCAGGGCCACCACAGGAGACCCTCAAACACTCAAAAGCATGTCTGGCTCAGTTTCTGTAGGGTCTCTTGGTCCTACAAGAGACCCTGCACACAAGGTCCTTGCACACAAGGTTTTGTTTGAGCTCTCTGAGCATCTCTTGTGGGTATGGCGTTTGATTCCAAATGTGGTTTCACCCCTCCTACCATTTTGTTGGGGCTTTTCTTTTGCCCTTGGACAAGTGGTATCTTTTTTTGGTGGGATCCAACATTCTCCTGTTGATGGCTGTTCAGCAGTGCTACAGTTTTGCACTTCTCAAAGGAGAAGATGAGCGCACACCCTTCTACCTCGCCATCTTGTATCCATACGTCCTAGGGTGGGACAAAATGTTCCAACTATATAACCACAACTTTGATTCTCCTGACAACTAGACACCATATTTACTTGCTTCCAAAAGTCACCTCACTAACATTAACCCAGTTGTGGTAGTAAGGGGCTTGCTATAAATAACAATACAACCATTTCACCTTTATGATTCTGGAGTCTTCTAGGAATTGAAGAAAAAAAAAAACCTAAATATTATAAGAAAAAATCTATCATTGTTTTTAATTCTCAAGAAATTCTTCTTGACCCATTATATCTACATGGCATGATAAAAATTTATTTTCCAGACATTGGCTCTTCACAGTTCAATTCAGTTCAGTCGATCAGTCATGTCTGACTCTGCGACTCCATGAATTGCAGCACGCCAGACCTCCCTGTCCATCACCAACTCCTGGGGTTCACTCAGACTCACTTCCATTGAGTCAGTGATGCCATCCAGCTATCTCACCCTCTGTCGTCCCCTTCTCCTCCTGCCCTCAATCCCTCCCAGCATCACGGTCTTTTCCAATGATTCAACTCTTCACATGAGGTGGCCAAAGTATTGGAGATTCAGCTTTAGCATCATTCCTTCCAAAGAAATC
>SJYX01016484.1:518805-531769 GCA_006410675.1 Oreotragus oreotragus | reverse complement strand
GGGGGGGGGGGGGGGCGGGGGGGTGTGTGTGGATGGGGGGTGCAGCCCCAGAGGAGTGCATCAGGAGATGTACTCATGAAAAATTCACAAGGATCAGCAGAGGTTCCTGTCCTTCCCACCCCCACCCCCAGCCCCAGCAAAGTCCCCCCTCAGCTTGTCGCCCAGGCCTCCGCAAGAATACCGGGGAGTGCCCCACTCTGTTCCGAAGGAAATCTGGCCCTGGGGGGGCTAATGCATGGTACTTGATGCACTTGGCCATCCTCCTGAGAACCGGCTGCAAATGCAGTTCAGGCGAAATTGATAAAGTATCGGTTAATCTGAGGCTGACAGCTTAGAGAGGTCACAGCTGAGAGGGGCTGCCAGGGGCTCGCGGAGAATGCTGGAGAAGAGTTAAGAGACAGCCCAAGCCCACAGGCTCAGCTGCCTGTCTTCGCCACGTGGGCACCGCTCAACCTCGCCAGGCCCCTCATTCTCCCCCACGGGTAAGCAGTTCGAATGTGGACACCACCCGGCCCCCTCTCAAAAAAATTCAGGCCCACAGCCCTGAGGCTCCTCTCTCCTTAGGAAGGAAGGAGAAGAGAGCTGCTGGTCCCAGTTGGAACAGGCAGTTAGAGCGCCTAATGCAAATTTCCTCTTTTAATTGGAGCTCTGAGTCATGTCTTGCCGGGGCCCTGCGTTTCCTGCTACAGGAAGGTTTGTCTAGGTAGATGGCAGATCTGCAGATGGTGGGTTAGGCACTGCTCAGGAGGAGTTTTCTGGGAGTGGTGTCAGCTCCCTGAAAGGAGATACAAATGGATACAAATCCACGTTCACCCTGAGTTGTTTTGGGTGTGAAAATCTAGGACTCCAGGACTCCCCAATTCATCACTCAGAGGTGTTGCCACATGGTCTTGTCACCTGCGTGTCTTCTAAATTCCAGGGTGGCCCTGAAGATTAGATTCACCAACGCTCGGATTTTATGGGTGTGAAGCAGCAAGGGTTGTGGGGTCCAGTAGGCTTGGGCTGGGACCCTGGCTTGCGGATGCTTGGGCTTCCCTGGTGGCGCTAGTGGTAAAGAACCTGCCTGACAAATGCAGGATAAAAAATTCAGGCCCACAGCCCTGAGGCTCCTCTCTCCTTAGGAAGGAAGGAGAAGAGAGCTGCTGGTCCCAGTTGGAACAGGCAGTTAGAGCGCCTAATGCAAATTTCCTCTTTTAATTGGAGCTCTGAGTCATGTCTTGCCGGGGCCCTGTGTTTCCTGCTACAGGAAGGTTTGTCTAGGTAGATGGCAGATCTGCAGATGGTGGGTTAGGCACTGCTCAGGAGGAGTTTTCTGGGAGTGGTGTCAGCTCCCTGAAAGGAGATACAAATGGATACAAATCCACGTTCACCCTGAGTTGTTTTGGGTGTGAAAATCTAGGACTCCAGGACTCCCCAATTCATCACTCAGAGGTGTTGCCACATGGTCTTGTCACCTGCGTGTCTTCTAAATTCCAGGGTGGCCCTGAAGATTAGATTCACCAACGCTCGGATTTTATGGGTGTGAAGCAGCAAGGGTTGTGGGGTCCAGTAGGCTTGGGCTGGGACCCTGGCTTGCGGATGCTTGGGCTTCCCTGGTGGCGCTAGTGGTAAAGAACCTGCCTGACAAATGCAGGAGATGCAAGAGCTGAGGGTTCGATCCCAGTGTCGGAAAGATCCCCCGGAGTAGGAACTGGCAACCCACTCCAGTCTTCTTGTCTGGAAAATCCTATGGACAGAGGAGCCTGGGGGGCTACAGTCCATAGGATCACAAAGAATCAGATACCACTGAGCACACATAAGCATGCAACCCTTATGCTTAGAGAGAGAGTTCATCATTGTCTCCATTTGCTACGGGAAAAGAGGACTGGAGGTGATCTTTCACTTCCTGTGATTAAATGGCTGAGGAGATCTCAGAGTTGGAATTCAAACCCAGTTTTCCACCCTTCTCCATATAATCCCTTTCTTCTTATAACAAGAGTGAAAGTAGGAATAGTAAGAATAATACTGGAGTAGCCAGAGTCTCAGCCTTTACAACAAGCAGACTGTGCTCAGCATCACACATGTAAGAATTCGTTTATCCCTCCCTGCGAACTTGGGAGGAAGATCGTATTATTAGCAAATTAGTATTCTTAAAAGAAAATTGTCTTTATTTATTTTTGGCTGTGATGGGTCTTCATTGGTGTGCAGGCTTCTCCCTAGTTGCAGTGAGCAGGGGCTACTCTCTAACTGCAGTGAGCCATCTTCTCATTTTGATGACTTCTCTTGGTGTGGAGCACAGGCTATAGAGTGCAGGCTCAGAGTTGGGACCCTGGGCCTCTAGAGCACAGGCTCAGGAGTTGAGATTCTGGGGCTCTAGAGCGCAGGCTCAGGAGTTGTGGCGACTGGGCTTCATTGCTCCACAGCACGCATGTGGGATCTTCCCAGACAAGTGATCCAGCAGAATCTTTACCACTGAGCCTCCAGGGAAGCCCTCACATTAAGATTCTTATTTACTACATCATCTCTTTTAAAAGAAAAAGAAATTGAGGTTGGGCAGTTAGGGAGCACAATCTACTCTCTGTTTCCATTTTACTGGGAAACTTTTCTTTCCCTGGGGTGGAGTTGGGTGGGGTGGGGTTGGAGGTGCCCAGCACTAAATCTGCTGATCTACACATCAGAGGATATATGAACATAAGTGATTATAGCCAGACTGCAAATACCACTATTGTCAATCAGTAAGAAAAAGTCTATTTATTAACAATAATGCAGGTGTTTCCCCCACCAGGGACCAAATGTGTGTCCCTGTACTGCAAGGGAGATTCTTAACCCTTGGACTACCAACTTGAATAGATGTTTGAAAACTGACTCTGGTAAAATACGGTTTGTAACTTTTCAACAGCAAGTCTGAAGCCACTGGATTCTATTAGATTCTGACTTTGGGGGAGGTGATGGAGAAACAGGAAAGGCAGGCATCCTTGATGGGTAGAGGCCGTGAACCTTCAGGCATTTTACAGAGAGCTTAGGTGCTGCTCTGCCTGCCCAAGGCTTAGCCCTGAAAGGAAAAATGGTCCACGCCTTCTTGGGACAGACCTTTATGAAGTGACAGGAGTTGTGATGGGCACAGCCTTACTGCCATCATGGAACAGAATTTGTCATCATAACGGGTCTAATGTATAAGCTATGAAACACAGATCTTCACATCAGTCATCTGAGCAGCACATAAACAGTGATATTTGGTTGTCTGGGAATGAACAGGCTGCTGGGGAACCTTGTCTGCAGGTGTTCACATTGGCTTGATGGATTCTGCTCCCAGACATACAGCTGGACCATTGAATGCAGAAATCAGAGGCTCTGGACTCCAAAGACGTCTTTAAGGGAGTGACTTCTTTTTTCAAGGAAAGATACATAACTTCAAAATATACTTTGCATGTGAATACACTTGTGAAGTAGATTAGCCTATATTGCTAAGTTGGATTTGAGCATGTCTATTTCAGAGAGTAAAATTTTAATATGTGTTCAGGGTTGATAAGACTTGTGCCTTCTCTGTACGTCAATTACAGAATAGTCCGATATTGACATATGGATCAGGGATGAAGTCAATCCAGTTCCATCGCTGGCTCATTTACATGTCAATGCCAGACCAGGGCTCTTTGATCACTTTGCTCTTGTCTGAACTCCCAAACAAATAAAAACAGAAAGTCATATTCAGTTCAGTTCAGTCACTCAGTCGTGTCAGACTCTTTGCCACCCCATGAATCACAGCACACAAGACCTGTCTGTCCATCACCAACCCGGAGTTCACTCAAACTCATGTCCATCGAGTCGGTAATGCCATTCAGTCATCTCATCCTCTGTCATCCCCTTCTCCTCCTGCCCCCAGTCCCTCCCAGTGTCAGGGGCTTTTCCAGTGACTCAACTCTTCCCATCAGGTGGCCAAAGTACTGGAGTTTCAGCTTTCGCATCAGTCCTTCCAATAAACATCTAGGACTGATCTCCTTTAGGGTGGACTGGTTGTATCTTCCTGCAGTTCAAGGGACTCTAAAGAGTCTTCTCCAATACCACAGTTCAAAAGCATCAATTCTTCAGCTCTCAGCTTTCTTCACAGTCCAACTCTCACATCCATACATGACCACAGGAAAAACCATAGCCTTGGCTAGACGGATCTTTGTTGGCAAAGTAATATCTCTGCTTTTCAATATACTATCTAGGTTGATCATAGCTTTTCTTCCAAGGAGTAAGCGTCTTTTAATTTCATGGCTAAAATCACCAACTTCAGTGATTTTGTAGCCCCCCCAAAATAAAGTCTGACACAGTTTCCACTGTTTCCCCATCTATTTCCCATGAAGCGATGGGGCCAGATGCCATGATCTTCATTTTATGAACGTTGAGCTTTAAGCCAACTTTTTCACTCTCCTCTTTCACTTTCATCAAGAGGCTTTTTAGTTCCTCTTCACTTTCTGCCATAAGGGTGGTGTCACCTGCATATCTGAGGTTATTGATATTTCTCCCAGCAATCTTGATTCCAGCTTGTACTTCTTCCAGCCCAGCGTTTCTCATGATGTACTCTGCATAAAAGTTAAATAAGCAAGGTGACAATATACAGCCTTGATGTACTCATTTTCCTATTTGGAACCAGTCTGCTGTTCCATGTCTAGTTTTAACTGTTGCTTCCTGACCTGCATATAGGTTTCTCAAGAGGCAGGTTAGGTGGTCTGCTATTCCCATCTCTTTCAGAATTTTCCACAGTTTATTGTGATCCACACAATCAAAGGCTTTGGCATAGTCAATAAAGCAGAAATAGATGTTTTTCTGGAACTCTCTTGCTTTTTCCATGATCCAGCAGATGTTGGCAATTTGATCTCTGGTTCCTCTGCCTTTTCTAAAATCAGCTGGAACATCTGGAAGTTCATGGTTCATGTATTGCTGAAGCCTGGCTTGGAGAATTTTGAGCATTACTTTACTAGCGTGTAAGATGAGTGCAATTGTGCAGTAGTTTGAGAATTCTTTGGCATTGCTTTTCTTTTGTTCTGGTTCTGTGGAAAATGTCATTGATAGTTTGATAGAGATTGCATTGAATCTGTAGCTTGCCTTGGGTAGTATAGTCATTTTGAAAATATTGATTCTTCCAGTCCACAAACATGGTATATCTTTCCATCTGCTTATGTCTTCTTTGATTTCTTTCATTGGCATCTTATAGTTTTCAGAGTACAAGTCTTTTGTTTTAGAGTGCAAGTTTATTCCTAGATAGTTTATTCTTTTTGATGCAATAGTAAATGGAATTGCTTCTAGAATTTCTCTTTCTGATTTTTCACTGTTAATGTATGGAAATGCAACAGATTTTTGTGTACTAATTTTGTTACCTAAAACTTCACCAAATTCATTGATGAGCTTTAGTAGTTTTCCAGTACTCTCTTTAGGATTGTCTATGTATAGTATCATGTCATCTGCAAACAACAATAGTTTAACTTCTTTTCTAATTTTGATTCCTTTTACTTGCTGTAAAAGGATTGCTATAGCTAGGACTTCTAAAACCATGTCGAATTAAAGTGACAAGCGTGAACATCTTTGTCTTGTTCCTGATTTTAAAGGGAATGCCTTCAGCTTTTCACCATTGAGTATGACGCTAGCTGTAGGTTTGCTCTATATGGTCTTTATTTTGTTGAGGTACGTACCCTTTAGGCACACTTTCTGGAGAGTTTTTATCATAAATGGGTGCTGAATTTTGTCAAAAGCTTTTCCTACGTCTATTGAGATGATCATATGATTTTTATTCCTCAGTTTGTTGATGTGGTGTATCACATTGATTGATTTGCGGACACTGGAAAATTCTTGCATCCCTGGAATGAGTCCCACCTAATCATGGTGTATGATCTATTTAATGTATTGTTGGATATGGGTTGCTTATTTTGTTGAGGATTTTTGCATCTATGCTCATCAGTGATCCTGGCCTGTAATTTTCTTTTATTTTTTTGAAGTATCTTTGTCTGGTTCGTGACATTGTACAAGAGACAGGGATCAAGACCATCCTCATGGAAAAGAAATGCAAAAACGCAAAATGGCTGTCTGGGGAGGCCTTACAAATAGCTGTGAAAAGAAGAGAAGCAAAAAAGCAAAGGAGAAAAGAAAAGATATACCCATTTGAATGCAGAGTTCCAGANGTGTATTCTTGCCGCCTCTTCTTAATATCTTCTGCTTCTGTTAGGTCCATACCATTTCTGTCCTTTATCGAGCCCATCTTTGCATGAAATGTTCCCTCGGTATCTCTAATATTCTTGAAGAGATCTCTAGTCTTTCCCATTCTGTTGTTTTCCTCTATGTCTTTGCATTGATCGCTGAGGAAGGCTTTCTTATCTCTCCTTGCTATTCTTTGGAACTCTGCATTCAGATGCTTATATCTTTTCTTTTCTCCTTTGCTTTTCACTTCTCTTCTTTTCACAGCTATTTGTAAGGCCTCCCCAGACAGCCATTTTGCTTTTTCGCATTTCTTTTCCATGGGGATGGTCTTGATCCCTGTCTCATGTACAATATCACGAACCTCTGTCCATAGTTCATCAGGCACTCTATCTATCAGATCTAGTCCCTTAAATCTATTTCTCACTTCCACTATATATTCATAAGGGACTTGATTTAGGTCATACCTGAATGGTCTAGTGGTTTTCCTCACTTTCTTCAAAGATCTAGAATCTCTTTTGTTCACTTGTGTATGTGCATGTATCTGTGTGCCATGTAATAACATGACATTCTGAAATTCTTATTTTATCTTGCACTTTAGGCAGTAGTAACTGTAATAATAGTTTCCCATTTGGATAGCAATGTGAACTAATCAACAAAATTGTCCCCAAAGCCTCCGGTAGAATGTCTTAAATTGTATTTATCAGTTCTGAAGGAAAATATCAAAACTACTTCAGCAGCCTTGATACTTTTTAAGTCAAATCTTATCTCCCACTGCCTCCATCTAACAAAATGAACTCACGAACAGCCTCTATCAGATGCTGTCTTCACAAATTAATGCCCCAGGAGAAGAGAACCTATTTTTTAGCTGGAATAATTGTCACTGTTAAAGTTTCCTTGGTAGCAAGTGAGAAAACTGAACTGTCCTTTGATTGGACATGCATTTGTTGACAAGATAATGAGTCTACTGTGGACAGCTTGTGCTTTTCTCTGCTCACCATCCCTCCCATCTTTTCCCGGAAAGAGGGCCTCCTTCCTATGAGGAGCATATGAAAAGCTATGGCAAACCTGGACAGCTTATTAAAAAGCAGGGACATCATTTTGCCAACAAAGGCATGTATAGTCAAAGGTATAGTTTTTCCAGTAGTCAGTTGAGAGTTGAACCATAAAGAAAGCTGAGCACCGAAGAATTCATGCTTTCAAATTGTGGTGCTGGAGAAGATTCTAGAGCATCTCTCATACTGCAAAGAGATCAAACCAGTCAATCTTAAAGGAAATAAACCCTGAATATTCATTGGAAGGACTGATGCTGAAGCTGAAGCTCCAATACTTTGGCCCCCTCATGCAAAGAGCCTACTCATTGGAAAAGACCCTGATGCTAGGAATGGCATCAGGCAAAAAGGAGTAGGGGACGACAGGGGACGAGTTGGTTGGATGGCATCACCGACTCAATGGACGTGAGTTTGACCACTCCGGGAGATGGTGAAGGACAGGGAAGCCTGGCGTGCTGCAGTGCATGATGTTGCAGAGCTGGACACGACTGAGTGACTGAGCAACAACAGTGATCTCCTCCTTTCTGTAGGAGTCCAGGATGGGTCACTCCTTGTTCTCCTTTCTGTGATCAACACAGAGACGGCATAAGTCCTGGGGAGATAATCCCACGATTCCCATGTGGGCTCCAGGAGAAAGATTCTGTCCCTGTTCTGGACTCCCGAGGCTGAGATATTGGAAACCTGCATCTTATTGGGGTGGTACATCGCGGAACCCTGCCACAGGGAGGAGAGAGGATGACAATGTACATTACCAGGGAATTATATCAACCAATGGAAGGACTAATGCTGAGAGACAAAGGGAGAGAATTCTGACTGCATCTGAACTTGAGTCATTGGGATTCTGGACTCAGCACCAAACTTCTCACTGAAAGCGAGTGAACAAATTCCAGTTTTTGCTTAAGTCACTTTGAAATGTGCCAGGCACTTGTTACTGAAATAGTGTGGAACAATCATCTACTTTACAGTGGCAATTACCTTTGTGAATATGGTATTTATGATCCTAATTATTGCTAAATCCTATTTAGTTCTAAAACATCATGAAAATTTCTGGAAACCTTTAAAAGCCATCCATAGCAATGTTCCCCCACACTTTTGCTCCGGAAGGAAGCCCCACAGCTGAATGTGAGTCCTAGATCTTTCAAAACTTTACTTCTTTACTTTGATGACATTATTTCCTTTCTCCCTGGGCCCTGCTGCTGCTACTGCTACTGCTGCTAAGTCACTTTAGTCGTGTCCAACTCTGTGTGACCCCCCTGGGATTCACCAGGCAAGAACACTGGAGTGGGTTGCCATTTCCTTCTCCAATGCATGAAAGTGAAAAGTGAAAGGGAAGTCGCTCAGTCGTGTCTGACTCTTAGCAACCCCATGGACTACAGTCCTGGGCCCTAATTTTTTTATTTTTACAGCATTAAGATTTTCCAGACAGTCCTTTCCTTTCCATGGAAGGTCTTCTTCACATCCTTTGCTATTTTGTCTTCCTTCCTTCTCTTATTCTNGACTCTTAGCAACCCCATGGACTGCAGTCCTGGGCCCTAATTTTTTTATTTTTACAGCATTAAGATTTTCCAGACAGTCCTTTCCTTTCCATGGAAGGTCTTCTTCACATCCTTTGCTATTTTGTCTTCCTTCCTTCTCTCATTCTTAAAGGATGAAGTCACTCATTATCAAAAAGAAAACAATTGACAAAGCTGTGGAGAAAAGGGAACCCTCTTACACTGTTGGTGGGAATATAAATTGGTGTAGCTATCATGGAAAACAGTATCCAAGTTCCTAAAAAAACTAAATAGAGCTACTGTCTCATCTAGCAAGTACTTTTATGGGTATTTATATGAAGAAAACAAAAACACTAATTTAAGTAAGTGATAGTTTAAAAAATAAAAAAGGAATATGTATTCCTATGTTCATTACAGCATTATTCACAATAGCCAAGATATGGAAACACCCAGTGTGTTCTAGGTGGATGAATGGATGCAAGATATGATATATATATATATATATATATATATATATATATACACACACATACACACATTGAAAGAAGACTCAACCATAAAAAGAATGACATCTTGACATTGGTAACAATGCAGATGGACCCTGAGAGTATTATGGTAAGTGAAATAAATCAGATACAAATACCATATGATTTCACTTAATACATGGACTCTAAAAAGCAAAACAAACAACATACAAAATAAAATAAATCCAAACTCATATATACAGAGAACAAATTGGTAGTTGCCAGAGGGGAGGGACAGTAGGTATGAGTGAAGGGGCTGAAGAGGTAGGAACTTCCAGTCAAAAAATATAGAAGTCATAGAGATGTAACATATAGCAGGTAACAACATACAGTCAGTAATATTGCGTTGCATCCTTTGAAACTTTGTATGGCCAAAAAAGATAACTTGGACTTTGTGGTGGTGATCATTTTTCAGTGTAAACAAATATCAAATCTTTTATGTTGTACACCTGAACCTAATATTATATGTCGGTTATATCTCAATAATAAAAAAAAGAAACTTCTCCAAGTCCAAAAAAAAAAAAAAATGTGGAGTCACTCAGATTGGCCCTGCAGCTTCCTCCCCGTGCTTTCTGTTTGGTGATTCACATGCAAGACTGAACCTTTAAGTGGGCTGAAATGATGACTCCCACACTCCCACCTCCAGACCTCACTTTGAACTCCAGGCACCTGTCTCCAGCTGCCTTCTTGACACCTCTTCCTCCCCTAGGGCCTCTAAGGTCAGCTCGCTGTAGTTTCCCAGGCCCCAGACTTGACAGTTACCTTCCTTGGAATTTCTCTTTTTTCATTATCTTCTCCAGTTCAGAACCAAGGTCTGCTGGTTCTACCATCGAAATGAATCTCAGATCCTAAACACATCTCTACGTCTGCTGCAGACATCCCAGTCAAAGGCCCTGTCATTTCCTGCCTGGTGACCGCAGTCACACATAACTGGAGGTGCTAGCGTAGCCACTCAGTCGCGTCCAACTTGCTGCGACCCCGTGGTCTCTAGCCCACCAGGCTCCTCTGGTTTCCCAGGCAAGAATGCTGGAGAGCTGCCATTTCCTCCTCCAGGGGATCTTCCCAACCCAGGGGTCGAACCTGGGTCTCCTGAATTGGCAGGCAGATTCCTTACTGCTGAGCCATGTGGGAAGCCCATAGTTTTCCCTGTTTTTACTTTGTTTCTACTCTTTCTCACTCCCAACCTCTGGACCTCACTGTCCTGGATAGATGAGATGAGATACTCTCTTTTCAGTGGAAAGAATCATCTGACACCACTTCCGTCCAAGCCCTCTGGGGGCTCTCATTGCAATCAGACTGGAAGCTGAATGCTTGGCCACGGTCCAGGGACACTCTGCCTTCTGCCTTCTTGGCCACCCTCTGCCCCCTTCCTGGTCTCCTGCCTGCCTCCAGGACCCCTTAATAGGCCAAAGTGTGAAAGTGTCAGTGGCTTGGGCATGTCCTCCTCTTTGAGACCTCATGGACTGTAGCCCACCAAGCTCCACTGTCGATGGAATTTCCCAGGCAAGAATACTGGAGTGGGTTGCATCTCCTCCTCCAGGGGATCTTCCTGACCCCGGGATCGAACCCACATCTCCTGTACTGCAGAAAGATTCTTTACTGTCTGAGTCATCAGGGAAGCCCTTATTGGCCAAGCTTGTTAGCATCTCAGGCCTTTAGAGGAGACGTTCTCCTGGCCCAACAAACTCCACACCAACTTTTTTTTTTCAGTTCTCAGGTAAAGAATCCACGGCCAAGAGTGTTCCCTTGTTCTCTATGCCCCACCCCCATTTCTAATTCAGTCTAATGCTGTCTTCTCCACTCCCACTTGTTATGCTTTCGTTTGTCAATGTAAGAAATCAGAATGAGAAGTTGCGTCTTTAGTACCATTTTCCTGTCCCACCGCTAGTGTGATACATCTAGCTAGGGGCTTCTCGGCACCACAAAATCTGTTGACAGGTTTGAGGGGGCTTAAGGAAGGACACAGGATGAAGGGACCAAGGAGATTGATTTATGAGCCAAATTACACATACTAAATGCAGCCAGCTTGCCTAGAGCACCGTGAAGCACAGGCAGGAGATACTGTGTGAGATTTGAAAAATGAACAGTTAGAGACGAATTATCTAGCTCTGTGCTTGGATTTGTCATTAGATGAGAGGTTGAATAGAACCTTGATTCTGGGCTAGGGAATCGTCCTCTCGGGCCTGGCATGGTGGTCCCTGTGTCCCTGGACAGGAGATGCTCCCAGAGAAAACATGAGAATTAGGGTTGTCATCAGCTGGTATATTCCATTCCTTAACAATCCTCCAGCTCAAACTCAAATTTAGATGAAGCTCAAAGTCAGCATAAATGATCCCAAGTTCAGATTAAATAATGTTTTTCAGGGGATGAAATGTGAATAGTTTCTCCATTTTCATATATATATATAATTTTTATATATACACATATGTGATATTATATATTGTTTGTATCTGTGTATACAAGGTATATGGGCTTCCCTGGTGGCTCAGTGGTAAAGAATTTTCCTGCAATGCAGGAAACGTGGGTTCAATCCTTGGATCAGGAAGATCCCCTAGAGAAGGGAATGGCAACCCACTCCAGTATTCTTGCCTGGAGAATCCCATGTACAGAGGAGCTGTGGGCTATAGTCCGTAGGGTTTCAGAGTCAGACAAAACTTAAGTGACTGAGCATGCATGAATGGAAAAGGAATACACACACACACACACAGATACATATATATGTGTGTGTGTGTATACATATGCATTGTATACATTGTGTATATACAATGTGTATACAATATATACACATACATATTGTACATAGCATACATGTACATAGCATACCTACATATGTATATACACACATAGCATACACTGTTGCTACTGTGACAGATTACCACAAATTTAGAAGTCTAACAGCACAACTTTATTATCTTCAAGTCTGTAGGTAGAAATATGGCACCAGTCTCACTGGGCTGAGTATTGGGTGGGCAGGGCAGCATCCTTTTCTGAAGCTCTAGAGGTGGGAACCCTTTTTCTTGACTTTTCCAGCTGCTCCAGGCCTCCCACATCCCTTGTCTCATGGGACATCATCAGCAACAACAAAGTTGCTCTCTCTTGCCTTTCTTCAGGGGCTTCATCTCCCTCTAATTCCTCTCCTGTCTTCCTCTTCCACTTTTAAGGGCCTTTGTGATGACAGTGGAGTTGTTCAGATAATCTAGGGGAGATCCCCCAATTTTCAGGTCATCTGATGAGCACCCCTGATTCCAGCTGTTTCTGCTTCGCCATGTGATCGCAGCTTGATGACAAGTTCTGGGAGTCTGAATGTGGGGTCTTTGGCTGGCTTTCTGGTGACCACATACGATGCTGGTCTATGGAGATTGAGAGGAGGTGGGGAAGCAGAAGCTGAAGGGCATCCTTCCCAAGCTCCACACTGGCTTTTCCAGTGACTGGTTCTTCCAGTGACTGGTTCCACTTTAGACCATCTGGGGTGCATTTGAGTCTATATGCCAGCCACAGTTCTCAAGAATTTGCATACATTCTACCACTTTATTTCAGACACACATTCACACACACAAAACAAAACATAAACAAACAAAACACAAAAAAGCAAACTATGGGGCAGTTGTTATCTGTCAGGGCCCCAGAGGAAACAAGGAGACGCTTAAATTAGGAGAATTTACAGCAGCTCTCTTTCTTTGTGCTTAACTTTATTGCATTTTTGGCTTTTTTAGATTGAAGGTATGTGGCTGTCTCTTATACACAT
>SJYX01016484.1:470956-518359 GCA_006410675.1 Oreotragus oreotragus | reverse complement strand
TTGCCATTTCCTTCTCCAATGCATGAGAGTGAAAAGTCAAAGTGAAGTCACTCAGTCGTGTCCGACTCTTAGCGACCCCATGGACTGCAGCCCACCAGGCTCCTCCATCCATGGGATTCTCCAGGCAAGAGTACTGGAGTGGGCTGCCATTGATCTTTGCTGCTACTATTAACATTTCAATAAGAGTATAACTCACTGAAGGCTCAGATGATGATTAGCGTTTGTCAGCAATAAAGTATTTTTAAATAGAGGTATGCACATTGTCTTTTTAGACACAACGCTATTGCACACTTACTAGAGACTACTTATGTATATAGTGTAGACACAACTGTTATATGCACTGGGAAACCAAAATATTTGTGTGCATATCTTTATTGTGATGTTTACTTTATTGCAGTGATCTGGAACCGAGATACGGAACCAGAGATATCTCTGAGGTGAGCTTATGTTTACAAAGGGAATGATCATACATTTGCTGTTGCATGGAAGTTTGCAGGTCTACAAGCAGCTAGGCTAAAGCACCACCTGAAAGGGTGACATACACGCACTCCTATATATAAACTAGATAACTAAAAGGACCTAGTATACAGCACAGGGAATTCTTCTCAATACTCTAGAATGACGTATGTGGGAAAAGAATCTAAAAAAGATTTATAGTCCACGGGGTCGCAAAGAGTCAGACACGACTGAGCAACTTCACTTTCACTTTCAGAGGCATAGGAAGGATGTAATGCTCCCATTTCCAATACAGTGGCAGTGGCCAAGGGAAGAAGTGGTGAGAAGGGGAACCAGTTCTGTGGCTCTGTGGGGCACCCACCAGCCCAGGCATCGCTGGGGCAGTTTGCGGCTCTGAGCCATGAGTGGTCACGGCTCAGGACGGTTCTCTGCAGCCCACCAGGCTCCTCTGTCCATGGGGTTCTCCAGGCAAGAATACTGGGGTGGGTTGCCATGTCTTCCTCCAGGAGATCTTCCTCACCCAAGGATGCGATCTACATCTCTTATGTCTCCTGCCTTGACAGGTGGTTTCTTTACCACTAGCGCTACCTGGGAAGCCCGCAAGCAACATAGGAATGGCTTATGATGATTTGGGGATATTCCAATGTTTCTTTTCTTTTTCTTTTTTTTTTTTTTTACTTTATTTTACTTTACAGTACTGTATTGGATTTGGCATACATTGACATTGCTGGGGCAGTTTGCGGCTCTGAGCCATGAGTGGTCACGGCTCAGGACGGTTCTCTGCAGCCCACCAGGCTCCTCTGTCCATGGGGTTCTCCAGGCAAGAATACTGGGGTGGGTTGCCATGTCTTCCTCCAGGAGATCTTCCTCACCCAAGGATCCGATCTACATCTCTTATGTCTCCTGCCTTGACAGGTGGTTTCTTTACCACTAGCGCTACCTGGGAAGCCTGGTAGCAACATAGGAATGGCTTATGATGATTTGGGGATATTCCAATGTTTCTTTTCTTTTTTTTTTTTACTTTATTTTACTTTACAGTAATGTATTGGATTTGGCATACATTGACATGAATCCGCCACGGGTGTACATGAACTCCCAAACATGAAACCCCCTTCCACCTCCCACCCCACATCATCCCTCCAGATCATCCCCATGCACCAGCCCCAAGCATCCTGCATCCTGCATTGAACATAGACTGGTGATTCGTTTCTTACATGATAGTATACATATTTCAATGACAGATTTAAAGTTCCCAACCACCCTCCTCCAACCACACACCATGTTAATAAAATTGCATCCTGCTTACCAATTAAAGATGAGTTTTGATTGAAGAGCTCTGAATAGTTCTTCAACATGGCCTGATTCGTTGTGAAATTACCAGCTGTGATTTGTCTGGGTAAATATCACCTCCAGCTCCTGCGTCTTCACTTCCATCTTGATACAATCAGAACTTAATTATTTAAAATCTTGTACTTCTGTCATGGATGTCAAATTAAAAATCTCAACATTGCAGATCCGCAAGGTAACATTTTAAAACTGTGGAGTACTTTCTTTTTCCACCTCACAATACGAATGTACGTTCCATAATGAAAAGAAAATGCCATGCTCCCATAACAACATTATTTTTCTGCATATTTTATTTCCTTCTTGAGCTTGTTTGTTTTGATGGAAGGTGTTTCTATTAAGTCATGAATTTGATATGAATATTTGATATGAATATTGGAAAGGATCAAACCAACTTACCTTCTGCATTAAAGTTCTATTAATTCATGCCTGCTCTCTCTCCTACTGTAGAAAGCAATTTAGGTATTTTCCCAGAGTAATCGATAAAATGAAGTCTCTAAAAATAAGAGCAATGAATTATGAAGATCTCTTTGTTCAGCTGCTGTAGGCAGATGACTTTTCTTATGTAAAGAGAACATTCCTGGAAACAGATTTCATTCATTTCAAACAACAAATGCAGTGTTTTTTAAAAGGAAAAAAAAATAACATTACCCTCCCAAGCCAACAACACTACAGCACTAGGTTATTCATAAGATAGTAAATCTAGTTATTCCACTGAGCATCATGAAATCTAATATAAAGCGTTATTGCTACTTAAGTTATAAAAGGGTGCATGGGCCATCATGCATGGAGATTGCCTGAAACTATGAGATGCATGACATCTGTTTTCTTTAAAAAAAAAAAAAGAAAAAAACCACTTTCAATATATCTTAAGATTTGAAAAGAATAAAATGCAAAAATTGCTCATATTTCAAGGTGGAAGTCCTCTGTTGAATACAGATACTCCCACTTTATTGCAGTGGAGGTTCTTGCTTTTTTTTTTTTTTTCTTTCTTTTATTTTTGGAAAACTTTTTTCCATCACAAGCTAATGCATGGATCTATTTATAGTTCAGTTTCATTTTACTAGGTTCATTTGTACTGTTCTGTGACAGATTTATACGATCATAGATCTTTGGTGTCCCTGTTGTATTATTTATATTTCTATAAATTAAGGCCATTATTATCCAAGATGGCCCCTGACAATAGGATGTGGTAGTTGGAAAAAGCATTTAATATTTCCTCAGTCCTGATGAATTCTCTGTGGATTGAATCCTGACACAGACTAAGAAATCATTGTCTTTGCTGGAAAAAGGGAGGTCTTGAGTAATAATAATAATAAGTCACTAATGAAAGACAAAAATTTCAGGACTATTTGTAGACACTGGTGTTTAATCTTCCTAATGATAGCCCTGACGATAAATAGATGAGAGAGATAATACAGAGCTGATAACACCAACAGACCAGGCTTCTCTCCCTCCCACTGCAAGCGATTAGCCTCTAGCACAGATTCATGTCAGGCATGTTAAATCTTTCTTTTATCTCTGTATTGGAGGAAGACATCTCCACCAAGCGGTTTTTAAGCAAGGGTTTTATGACAGATGGGGTAGCTGAGGACCTCTCTCTCCCTGGCACCAATAAAATAATCAAGCTTAATTGGTGACTTCAACATGAAACAGTTTATTTCTGGCTTTAGGATACAGTAAATTAATAATCGGGGACAGAGGATGGGCAGAGAAAAGATGATGGGGAAAGTGTTGCCTCCGACTGGTTTTAAACATCCCTTTATAGAACCAATCTGGTAGTAGAAGCTACTTTTCTATCTGTGAAACCGAGCTGTTCATGTCACAGAGTGTGGGGCTTAAATATGATAAGTTAAATTAATACAGGTGCAGTTGAGATTGCTAAAATATGTAAATTTCCCAATAGTCTGTTAGCACATAGTAACCTAATGAGCATTTATTATGTGAAAGTTAGGATATGGAACTTAGAGCGTGTTTGCTTTTGGTCATTAACACGATCATACCCTGAGAAGGGAATCTCTCTCTATTATTTATTTTCTCTTTTAATTTGCCTTCCCCTACGGACTAGTGACAATGAACATCTTTTCCTGTGCTTATTGACCATTTGTAGATCTTCTTTGCAGAAATATTTATCTAAGTCGTCTGTCCATTTTCAAGCTGGGTTGTTTGTTTTTTATTTTTGTCCATTGCAGGAATTTTTCAAAAAATATATTCTGGCTGTTAATCAGTCTCTTCTTAGATATATCATGGTTTGCCAAATATTTTTTTCCCACTCTCCAGGTTACCCTTTCACTGTTTTTTTGAATAATTGAAGTATAATTAATTTACAATGCTGTATTAGTTTCTGGCATACAGCAAAGTGATTCAGTTACATATAGATATGTATATGTATGTGTGTGTGTATTCTTTTCAGATTCTTTTCCATTATGGTTTATCACAGGATATTGAGTATGTTTCCCTTCCATCTACAGTAGGACTCTTGTTTGTCTCTTATCTGTTTTTTTCTCCCCCTTTTCAGGTTAAGCTACTTGAGCAACAGTTAATTAACAGTTGACAACACTTTCTGGTTTAAAGGTTGAAAACATCTCACCTCCATAAATAAGGAAAAAGTCCTAATTTTATTCATTTCGTGTTTATTAAAGTACCGCAAACCATTAAGTGAATTTCAAACGCCAGAGGCATGGATCAAGTGGTCAAACTGCTCCGAGCTGACAAAGTACAGATTGGTGACAGTGCAGGTGCTTGTGGCCGAGGGGTCAGCGAGGGGACAGGAAACGCGAGGGGAGGGCTGGTGGGATCAGACATGACTGGGTCACATCCCCCTTCTACCCTCCTGAGCTCTACGCCCCTGGAGATGTTATTTAGCTTTTTCAAGCCTCGGTCTCTGAATTAATGGAACACGAGCAGTAAAAGCTGCTTAGAGGGTTGATGGGGCACATGTGTGAGACCCTTTGTTCAGGGCGAGCCCCGCAGAGGGTCCTGCTCTCTGGGGATCACCTCCCCACCCCATGACAATGCACCTCAAGAAGGCTCTTAGAGTCCTGGAAGATCACGGAGGAATTACTCACTCACTGCGAAGGGGACGAGCCAAGAGGTAAGAGAGATGCCAGCCCCACCTGTGTCTCATCCTTACTGGCTCACAGATGTGATTCCAGACTTTGTCATCTCAGGGGTGTCATTCCAGGGGTGCCCCCAGTTCAGAATGGAAAGCCTGATAGAAGTGGAGGGCCAGTCCAAGTGACGTCTGTCTCTAAAGGGGTTTAACTTCTCATTTGAGCATTAAGACAGGAAATGGAATGTGTGTGGAAAGGATCTTATCATGGAGATCTGGACCCACCCAGGATGCTGGGGACACACTGTTTGAAGCAATACTGGCAGGTGTGCAGAACCTTTCTGGGGCAACTCATGCGTTCCTCAGCAACTTCTGTTCTCTCAACTGCAGGAAATTGCCTGCCCGCAGCTACCTCTGAACTACGAACATGGCGACTTCGTTCAGATGAAGCATGTTTGAAATATTGAAGTGTCTTGGGAAACAGTCCCTATAATTATTTTTCATCTTTAAGTATCAAGTTGATTTTTGCCTTATATTCTTCACCATTTAAGACTTCCCTCCCTGCTTGGTGGTGGGTCATGACCTATTGAGGTTTAACCCTCTGGGGAACACATTAGAATTTAAAGACAGAGGTTAGTAGCAAAAGTGTAAAGAGGCTGGAAACTTGCATTTCAGAGTTAGCTTTAGAAAAGAGGATAAATCCAAACTTAAAAGGTAAGTCATGTATTTTATTTCAGTAACCCTTGGACTACAAGGAGATCCAAGCAGTCCATCCTAAAGGAAATCACTCCTGAATATTCATTGGAAGGACTGATGCTGAAGCTGAAACTCCAATACTTTGGGCATGTGATGGGAAGAACTGACTCATTTGAAAGACCCTGATGCTGTGAAAGATTGAAGGCAGGAGGAGAAGGGGACGACAGAGGACGAGATGGTTGGATGGCATCACTGACTCAGTGGACATGAGTTTGAGTAGGTCCGGGAGTTGGTGATAGACAGGGAGGCCTGGTTTGCTGCAGTCGATGGGGTTGTAAAGAGTCGGACACGACTGAGTGACTGAACTGAACTGAATCCTGTTCTGCTATCGAGGCTGACCACTGTACAGTGTTTCTAAGACTTTACCCATAAAAACTGATGTGGAATTTGCATTGTAATTCTATTCAGGGCCTCATGGATCCTTTTGGGTTAACTGGAAATGCAAAGACATAAAGTTACTGAGGGCTTGAGGGCAAACCATCTGGCTTGCACCTATCTTGATTGAAAGTATGATCTTCCAGAAAAAAATGTGCAAGAGATTCTGTATGAGGATACAGGGAAGATAACCTGAGATCCAGCATGGGGTGCCAGAAGGATCTGGTGAAATCAAATCTGAATGCCCTTCCCCACTCCCACCCCGCATTGTACAGCCTCGATTCTCTAGTTTTGACAGCATCCAGTCTCCTCCTGGGCAGGCATCCAGAGCTTTCAGAGGCAGGCTTCAGACCTCCTCCTGGGCACCCGAGGAGCCTCTCACCCTTGTCCGTCTCTCGACCCCCTTGCTGTCTCCTTCTGATTCAGGACGCTGGTCCTGCAGCTCCTTCTCCAACCATTGTAACTGTCAGAACCTCATTGTTCTAGGATTTGAAATTCAGCCTGACCAACCAGGTGCTGGCTCGCGTTACCCTCTGGGTGAACAGATATCCTTTGAAGGCACAGTACTCATCTCGTGATTCTCGACAGGGACCTTGCTGGCCCCAAGAGGACGAGCAGAAGGTGGAAAGTATACGGGGAGGTGAAATAGGAAGTGATGTAATCTCTCCCTTCACTGCACCATCCTTCAGTCAGGTGAATGCCATCACCTCTTTGAAGATGTTGGCTCTTGGATAACACCTTTTACAAGCTAAGTGAAAGTGAAAGTGAAAGTGAAGTCGCTCAGTCGTCTCCGACCCTTTGCGACCCCATGGACTGTAGCCTACCAGGCTCCTCCCTCCATGGGATTCTCCAGGCAAGAGTACTGGAGTGGGTTGCCATTTCCTTCTCCAGGGGATCTTCCCTACCCAGGAAACGAACCTGGGTCTCCAGCATTCCAGGCAGATGCTTTAACCTCTGAGCCACCAGGGAAGCTAAGCTTATGTGAACTCTCCAGCTATGCTTCCCTTTGAGATTGGGGTCCATTTCCTTCAAGTAAGTTATTCAGGAAGATGGAAAGCAAAATCAACTTAAGACTGAGCCTTAAATTCTCATCTCTGTTTTAATAAGCTCTTTTGCAAGGCTTAGCTCTATTGGGCTGGCCAAACAGAACAGAAAAACATGAAAAAACTTTTTGGCCACCCCAGTATTATTTTTTGTGGTTAGGTGGGCTAGATTGGGGCTTAGAGATTGCGTGGGGATAAACTGAAAAAATTTTGAATTTCAATCAATGCATGTGGAAACATCTACTGTACATTTTTGCACATTTTACTCCTTCATTTTTGCTTTATGTCTTTTTATCTAACCATCAGTTTTCCTAACAGTGAAGAGTTAAATAAGATATAAGCACTTCTCCCATAGGAGAGAAGTACTGCCTAGGACCCTGAGATGTTGAGTGTGAGAACAGCCTTAGAACAGCCATGCCAAGGGCCAAGCTCCAGGGTGGACCCCTCACCAGAGGTTCATGGGAAGCAGTGATGCTCTGATGCTATGTGTTGTGTGAGTGAGACCCCTCCTGCAACCCCCACCCACATCAGGTGTCAAATCCCCAGCTTTCACTGTCATTTCAGAGCAACCTGTGACCCACAAAGATAAAAAGTACACTGATCTAAAACTGTGTCCCTGCAGACAATGTCTCTGGGGACACAGAAGCTGTAAAGTGGAGATATTACTGGGGTCTCTGCCTGGGCTTGTTAGATCGACCCAGGGACCTGTGCTCCACTGGCAAAACTACAGCATCGGGAGGCAGAACCATTTGTGCATAGTCTTTCCATTTCAGGTGCACAATGTTGGGCAAATTCATTCAAAAGCCTTAGCCCAAGTCTCTTTACTTTGTAAATGAGGGTATAATGATAACATCCCTTTTAAAGAGCCATCCTGAAAATCAAAAAGATACTGTCTGTGAAAACCAACATGGAGCTTCAAACTCTCGAAGGAAAAATCACCTTATGGCTCGCCTTGGTTTTCAAATCCCATTTAGATTTGAGAAAACTGGGGTCAGAGGCTATGTCACCAAGCCCTGTGCCCTCTACCTCTAGAAGCCCTGGTCCTGGCAGGCAACCCCCAGCCTCCCCTGCTTATTGGATTCGGCTTTGTTTCCCTGGGAACTTCTGCTCACGTCATTAGAGATCGGAGGACAAATGCTGGCACCCGAGCATGCTTTAACATGTGTTTTTTTGTCCTTATCTTATTGATTCAACCTGCAGATATATCCGCCAGAAACATCCAGTGGCTCCTTTGTCTAGAGAAGATTTTATATTGATCTTAATCTAATTAGCTGATTTGAACTATGGCTTGTGTCAGGATTCCCGTCTTGATCTAATTAGCTGCTGTAGTTGCAGCAGCATGGATCTGAAATCGTCATTGCTGGTGTGCAGAGGCCTTTCCTGTTGGGGTCCACATGCTGGATGAAGACATGTCTTAATGCTGAATTGGCTCCAAAGCCTTCTAAAAATGCCACTGGACTTGAAGCCAGGAATACTCATGACCTCAGACCCTGGCTCCTGACTTTCTGGCTGTGTGTCCTTACGGGCAGTCAGTTAATCATTTAAACCTCATTTTCCTTACCTGTCAAAGAGGCATGGTTCGTTCTGAGGATACAGATTGGGAGAGCCAGCAAGACAGCTTCTGCAGACAGAGCTCTGGCTTAAACCTGGTGGGTGGTAGCTTGAATCTTCTTCTCTTTCCCTCTTGCCCTTGCATATTCTCTTTCAAGTTTCTTTCAAGAAAACAGGTTCCCCATCCCCCTTCCTCTTTTCAGTTCCCCAAGTGCATTCCCCAAAAGTGCTCAGGAAATACCGTGCAGGGCAAGACTCATAGTCACAATTATGTGGGGTGTTGAGGTAGGTGATGTTCAAAGTCTGAGCAGGGTGAAAGGAATGCCGGAGTCTAAAGCCTTGACTCTGAACAAACAGTGGAGAACATGAGGGCAGATATGGGTGAGCTGGTGAATCTGTAAGGGTGAGCAAGACCCACCAGGGCTGACAGGAGGCAGGTGGGCATTCTTGGATCACCCATCCCTAACACCTTCCCCACGGGCATAATAATTCTCCATGGGGAGAACTTTAGTGACTTGTAACTTGCTGGTTAGACAACTATTCCTTGTCCATTGTTGTACACACTGAGCATTTCACTTGAATTCATTTTTTCTCCTGCTCTACTGTTCTGCCCTGGACTCTAGAGCCTTACAGTTAATGAATGGTTGGTGACGTCCTTTGAAGTTCAGATTAGCCTTCCGGCAGGTTGTCTCTATAGAGATAGAGAGCACTTTCTCTTTTTCTTATTTACTTTCTTCTTCTATTTTTTTTCTCTACTGCTTTATTGTCAGGTCTTGAAAATAGTAGGTTGGCATTTATTCTCTAGCTGCCTGTATTTTAAGACTGTTATGGAGACCTCCCTGGTGGCCCAGTGGTAAAGAATCTGCCTTGCAGTGCAAGGGACACTGGTTCAATCCCTGATCAAGGAACTAAGATCCCACAGGCCAGGGATCAACTAAGCCTGTGTTCTGCAACTACCAAGCCCAAGCCTTATGCAACTACTGAATCCTGAGAGTTCTGGAGTCCACACCGCAACTAGAGAGACTGCAACTCCTGAGCCCGCATGCCACAACTAGAGAGTGGGTGGCCCACATTGAAAAGATCCTGCAATAAGACCCGACACAGCCAAGTAAGTTGATAAAACTGTTATGAGAGTCCAGCAGGGGAATACTTGTAGAGGTACCGTGTATAGCTAAGATGTGCTGGGCCAGCAATGGACACTGCCGTGGGGGCACATTTGTTTCTAAGGCTGAACTTGGCATCTCCATTAAACATTTACAGGACATTCCCCAATCTGTTGTATGTGGGCCTAGTGTATAGTGAATCCAGAGTTGCTATCTACTGCGTTTGGCATTCAAAATGTGTGTTTGCTCTTGATGAATCCTCTCTGCAGTCACCTGGATTAGTGATGCTTATCCTGAACAATTTCTAAGCTAAAGATCATAGATACTCTTTCACTCAGTCTTCTGTTCTGTTCCTGGTCTAGCTCTATGCACAGCTTGGCCTTCAATTCAGTGCTTTTTGATTATGGGGAAAAAATTCATTTTTCTCAGTTCTAATCCTGCTCAGATAATAAATGACACCAAACCAGAGGCACCAGCAAATCTCTGATTAATGGAATTACACATTGCTTTCCATCGCAGCATTTGGAGACCAGTGACAATATGCATAATGACATGCCACACGCTTCAAATATTATCGGGATGTCTTGGAAAGATTATTTATTGCCTGCGGGAGGAATCCATCAATGGGAAGGGCCAGCATCCTGTCCAGGAGCCAGCTCCTGCACTCCCTGGGGAAGTGGTCCTGTGTGGGGGAAGTCAGAACGCGCATTTTCTCTTTGCTGGCTGGCTTCTCATCTGTGTGCTCCATCTTTTATTTGTTTTAGTAGCCACAAAGTGATACAGACTCCATCAGACTTCCTGGCTTTTGTCACGTGAATGAACTGGTTAAGGGTTTTCCCTAAGCATGCTGAATGAGAGGGAAATGGAGAGAAATGCACGGCGTTGGTGAGGCAAAGAGAGTAGGGCAGGGAGTCAGAGGAGCTGTGGGCTACCGCTGGCTTTGGCACACAAGAGTTTGGTGGCCTTGAATGAGGCTGTGCACGGTGTCCCCGCTGTGAGATGGGGGATGACGTCTCTACTGTGCTTCCTCATTAGCTTTTAGATCCCAAGACATCTCACACCCAAAGTTCCAGCAGCCAGGCCAGGGACAAGGTTAGTGAGTACTTAGGAAGCACAGACTCAGGGGGAGACCTCTGTAGACCTCGGATGGACCAAGGGGAAAACTGGAAAGTTAGTTTCCAGAGGGGAGAGGCCAGTCCTCAGGGCAGCTTTGAGCAGTATGTTAAGTGTTTGGGGCCCTGCCTCACTGCAGGCGCCAGGTGAGGGGTTCAGAACTGGAGCGGAGACACCAGGTCCCACACGACCCACACTGGGAGCTCACGGCAGCCCTGGAAGTGCCGCTGTCAATGGCATCCGCATAAGTTAGGCGAGCTGTCCCCTGCTGGGTGTTACGGGCTATGGTTTTATGCCACTTGTGTTAGTCTTTACAAAGAGTGGTGTCCAACTCTTTGTAACCTCATGGGCTATAGCCCGCCTGGCTCTTCTGTCCTTTGGAATCTCCAGGCAAGAAACCTGGAGTGGATTGCCATGCCCTTCTCCAGGGGATCTTCCTGACACAGGAAAATTTGTCTCTTGCAGCTCCTGCACTGCAAGTGGATTCTTTACCAATGAGCCACCAGGGAAGCCGCTTTCTGCCTCTAGTTTCTCGTAAATCCAGCCCCCCACCTTTTTTTGAGTTTGTAGAGTTCTTCAACTTTCAGGCGATCCAAATTTAGAGACCATTCTTTCTTACTATCTAGCACTAATCTAGTCTTTTAAAGTACCATATTTTTGTCATTTCAAAAGGTTTGGGATGGGAAAGAGTTTGGCCATAGGTATTTCCCTCTCATCTTGATCCAGTCTCCTAGGGAATCTGTGGTCCTTGGGTTCTAACATATCTGTGACCTCCTGGAGATGATCTGCTTTTGATTTTTGTTCTACACTTTTTCTAGCTCTGAAGATTTTGGAAGTCAGTTGTGCAAAATGTTCAACATATTAAAGAATGTCAACTTATATGTCTTTGGGCTTCCCTGATAGCTCAGTTGGTAAGGAATCCGCCTGCAATGCAGGAGACCCCAGTTTGATTTCTGGGTCAGGAAGATCCGCTGGAGAAGGAATAGGCTACCCACTCCAGTATTCTTGGGCTTCCCTTGTGGCTCAGCTGGTAGAGAATCCTTCTGCAATGCAGGAAACCTGGGTTTGATCCCTGGATTGGGAAAATCCCCTGCAGAAGGGAAGGCTTACCCACTCTAATATTCTGGCCTGGAGAATTCCATGAACTGTGTACAGTCCACGGGGTCGCAAAGAGTTAGACACAGCTGAGCGACTTTCTCTTTCAGTTTTTATATGTTTTTGGTTATGTAGTTATCAACTGATTATATGCCATAAATTCTACAACAGTAAACATTTTTTTATCTTGGTGTAAAGATAGGAATGGCTAATGAAACTGGCATTAACATTTACCCTAATAATGATCTTGACTAATAGCAGTTGTTGTATTTCCTGAAAATCAGTCTAATTACTAGCATCCTACACCCACAGAAAAAAATGAGGGGGCTTTCTCAGGGCAGGAGTTTTCATAAAGAGATACATCAGGGTCTTTTCCATTGAACTGGCTCTTTGCATCAGGTGGCCAAAGCATTGGAGCTTCAGCTTCAGCTTCAGCATCAGTCCTTCCAATGAATACTCAGGGTTGATTTCCTTTAGAATTGACTGGTTTGATCTCCTCGCTGTCGAAGGGACTCTCAAGAGTCTTACTCAGCATCACAATTTGAAATAGATTTTCTAAGTATTCTGGACAATTACAGTGACTTATATAATCAGATCCAGAACTCTTAGATTTATATTTAACTATTTTCAATTTCATAAAAATTCTTATTGTTTTACTTTTCCATCCTTGTATATTTCCATCCTTGTATATTTATCTTGCCATTAAAACATGTCTTTAATTTTAAAGAACAGTATAGTGTTATCTATTCAAGCTCTGGAAGAATGTAGCAAGTTTTCCTATTGTCTGAGTATATGATTTTCATTGTTTATAATTAACCTGGATCTCGAAAGATGAGAAGTTTGAACATTAGACCATGGAGGCAGAGGGAAGAATGTCTACAAAGGAAAAGAGGTGGGAAGGAAGTGTGGTCTTGTGGATCATGACAGGAGGCTGGTGTGAGCATAGCATTTCAGGGCACTCAGAAAGGCAGGTGGTCTCAGGAGGTCAGAGTTGCTTATGATGTTTTTTATACAGGGTGAAAGGATTTGACTTCAGCCTCTACATTTATTTCCCTTTCATTTCTTATTTTTTGGTAGTTTTATTATATATATAATGTATATATTTTATGTATATAGTAATAAAAGTCTAATTTATAAGTAGACATAAATGTACATATTGTATATGTACGTGTGTGTTTATGTGTATGTGTGTGTGTGTTGTGTGTGTGTGTGTGTGTGTATGGTCAGTCTGACTTTTTGCCACCGCGTGGACTGTAGCCCACCAGGCTCCGTGGTCCTTGGGATTCTCCTGGCAAGAACGCTAGAGTGGGTTGCCATTTCCTTCTCCAAGGGATCTTCCTGACCCAGGAATTGAGCCCATGTCTCCTGCATCTCCTGTATTGGCAGGTGGGTTCTTTATCACTAAGCCACCAGGGAAGCCACGTGCATGCTCAAAAAATATTTTTCACAGCAGTGACATCAAATTTTAAAAACATTGCTGTAAATGTTGGGACTCAGGAGCAGGGGTGACATGATGAATCAGAGCAGGAAACACACACTCCAGCAGGTCTTGGAAGACGGAGGATGGAATAGTCAGGGAGCAAGACCACAGGCAGGAGATGTCCTGGAAAACCTTCGGAAGAGAGGCACGTGTTCAAGGGGTTTCTCTGGCAGGAGATGACTTACAGCTGGGTCAGCCCTGTAGCAGCATTTCAAAGAGAGTGAAGTCCATAACCATTAAAAATAAAACCTGGGGCAGCCTTAAGGGGCCATGTGGCCCCTTTAGAAGCCTGTTCCTCCTAGTGGCTGTCACACAAGCCAGAATGCCTCTTCCTTCCGCTCTGCAGGGTGACTTTGTGAAGGTTGCCCTCAAACGAGTTTCCAGAAGCCTGGTCCTGAGCACAGTAATGAAAGTGAGTGCGGCCGTGAATTATGTGGAGTTTGAGGGAAGCCGTATAAAAGGCCACAAATCAGCTTGGATTGCTAAGGGTGATTTGCTCTGCTCCGGCTGCCCCGTCCCTCTTTGACAAGGCCCTCTGGGAGGCATGCTTCAGGCTGTTCTGCTGAATAAGTTCTTTCCACTGAACCTGTTTATCGGGAATGACTTCTGCCTAGCACCTGCCGAAGTCTCCTTGCAAGAAGCTCACCCAGCCGCAGCTGGAATGTGGCTACATCTGGCCTGCTTATCACCTTGCTGCTGGTTACTGCTTTGGGATGACAACAACACAGGCTCTTGTCCTTAGAGCTGAGTGTCGTTCTGCTGTGCAGCTGGTGGAGGCATTTGCTGTTATTCAGCTGCTAAGTTGCGTCTGACTCTTTGCAACTCCATAGACTGCAGCATACCAGGCTCCTGTGTCCTTCACTATCTCCTGGAGTTTGCTCAAAATTCATATGTTATGGAGTCAGTGATGTTATCTAACCATCTCATTCTCAGCCGCCCCCTTCTCCTCCTGCCTTCAGGCTTTCCCAGCATCAGAGTCTTTTCCAATGCGTCGGCTCTTCCCATCAGGTGGTCAAAGTACTGGGGCTTCAGCTTCAGCATCAGTCCTTCCAATGAATATTCAGGACTGATTTCCTTTAGGATGGACTGGTTTGATCTCCTTACAGTCCAAGGGACTCAAGACTCAAGAGTCTTCTCCAGCACCACAATTCAAAACCATCAATTCTTTGGTGGCATCAGTTCAGTTCAGTTCAGTCGCACAGTCGTGTCCGACTCTTTGCGACCCCATGAATTGCAGCACGCCAGGCCTCCCTGTCCATCACCAACTCCCGGAGTTCACTCAGACTCACGTCCATTTTGAGGGAAGCCGTATAAAAGGCCACAAATCAGCTTGGATTGCTAAGGGTGATTTGCTCTGCTCCGGCTACCCCGTCCCTCTTTGACAAGGCCCTCTGGGAGGCATGCTTCAAGCTGTTCTGCTGAATAAGTTCTTTCCACTGAACCTGCTTATCGGGAATGACTTCTGCCCAGCACCTGCCGAAGTCTCCTTGCAAGAAGCACACCCAGCCGCAGCTGGAATGTGGCTACATCTGGCCTGCCTATCACCTTTCGGCTGGTTACTGCTTTGGGATGACAACAACACAGGCTCTCATCCTTAGAGCTGAGTGTCGTTCCGCTGTGCAGCTGGTGGAGGCATTTGCTGTTATTCAGCTGCTAAGTTGTGTCTGACTCTTTGCGACTCCATAGACTGCAGCATACCAGGCTCCTGTGTCCTTCACTATCTCCTGGAGTTTGCTCAAAATTCATGTGTTATGGAGTCAGTGATGTTATCTAACCATCTCATTCTCAGCCGCCCCCTTCTCCTCCTGCCTTCAGGTGGTCGGGAAGATCCCCTGGAGAAGGAAATGGCAACCCACTCCAGTATCCTTACCTGGGAAATCCCATGGATAGAGGAGCCTGGCGGGCTACAGTCCATGGGGTCACAAAGAGTCAGACATGACTGAGCACATCACATATCTTGGCAATCTCTTGGATGATGTATCAATTTGCCAATGACAGAATCATCCTGAAGAGTGGGCCAGGGAATCTTGACCTTGCAAGGAGGCCCACCTGTATCAGTTTTGCAATAGAGTTTAGTGAATAAATTAACACAACCAAAGAACATCTGATTATGGGCCTGCCATTTATTGGCCCCATGAATTTGGAAATCTTCAGAACATTCCTGAAACCCACTCTCTTCATTCATAGAATAAAAACAACAGCAACACTTTCTGTTACTGTAAAGTAAAATAAAATAAAATTTTAAAAAAAATCAATGTTGAAAAAGTTAAGATAAAGACAAAAAAAATAAAAAAATAAATAAATGAATTATTCTTTTACAGAGTCAGTTCAGTTCAGTTCAGTCAGTCATTGATTATGGGCCTGCCATTTATTGGCCCCATGAATTTGGAAATCTTCAGAACATTCCTGAAACCCACTCTCTTCATTCATAGAATAAAAACAACAGCAACACTTTCTGTTATTTTGAATATTAAATGAATTATTCTTTTAAAGAGTCAGTTTAGTTCAGTTCAGTCAGTCATGTCCGACTCTTTGTGATTCCATGAATTGCAGCACGCCAGGCCTCCCTGTCCATCACCAACTCCCGGAGTTCACTCAGACTCGCGTCCAACGAGTTAGTGATGCCATCCAGCCATCTCATCCTTGGTCGTCCCCTTCTCCTCATGCCCCCAATCCCTCCTAGCATCAAAGTCTTTTCCAGTGAGTCAGCTCTTTGCATGAGGTGGCCAAAGTACTGGAGTTTCAGCTTTAGCATCATTCCTTCCAAATGGACTTCCCTAGTGGCTCAGATGGCAAAGACTCTGCCTGCTGTGTAGGAGACCCAAGTATGATCCCTGGGTCAGGAAGATACCCTGGAAAAGGGAATGGCTACCCACTCCAGTATTCTGGCCTGCAAAATTCCATGGATGGAGGAGCCTGGTGGGCTACAGTCCATGGGGTCACAAAGAATCAGACATGATTGAGCTACTTCACTTCACTATAGTTGGACACAACTGAGCAACTAACCCTTTCACTTTCTAAATTATGTTTGTAATTATGCAATAAGATTTTCCATGTTTTTCTTTCTCAGCTGGGGTTTGTAATTATAAAGAGGATGATAGAACCTAATGATTTCATTTTAAATGAATTTCCAGGCAGTATACATGTCACCATGGTAATACTGCTGGAGGTCATCTTATGTCCTTGGATGTTAATAATCTATTCCTCAAGAAGAGGCATTTTCTTCCATAAAGTGGTAAGTGGTGCTTGAAAGCAGAAAGATCAAGAAACTGTCAGGACCAGGCAGTAATTATGGCGTCTCTGCCCTCATGTCAGTAGCTGGATCCGGAAGTCTGCAGATTTTATAAAAGCCAGGAGTTGTGTGCCTGAACCTAAAAACCTGTGCTCTTTCAGAACAACAGATGAAGGGAAAGAAGCAAAACTGTCACAGAAGGTTCTGGAAAAGGCCAGAGTAGCATCTAAGGGCGCACCATTATTTTGCTTCCATACTCTGGGCCCATAAGGTAAATAATGTAGAACCTCTAACCTCTTCTGAATGGTCTCATGATTACGAGACCTCTGTATTTGTATCAAGTCACAAATCAAACAATTTGGGACATTTGTGTGCCTTACTATAGTGCAAGTAATCATGTCACAAAGAAGAATCTGAAATACGTATCTGAGGTAAATTCAGTGGGCGAGTTCTCAAGTGTGAGAGGTACGTTTTACTTGCTGAATGCTGAACATATCTCCTCGAACTAGATAATGAAAGGGTTTTATTTAGAAGAGTGCAGAGTTGATATCACACATTTATCAAGGGAAATATGCTCGAAGATACCCCTCTGTTTACCTCAAGCTATTAATATTAGATCAAAAAAGAGTCATTATTAAAAGCTCTCAGATACATAGAATTTTCTGATGTGAAATTTCTCGATATAAAAATAGATCTGTTAGATTTCTAATTACCACCTCAGAGCACTATTCGAGCAATCTGAAAAGATAGTCTCTGCCCCACAGAGATGCCAGCCATCGGGTCTTCGGATGTTGGGAGAGGAAAACTCCAGGATGAATAATAAAGCGTGGAAAATACACTGGAGCCCAAGAGCTAGGGCGTGTGATCTCTGTGCATCTCAGCTCTACATTGCCATGACAACCTTGCTTTTTATGCATCACTTTGAAGTAACCAGGATTCAAACTTAGTGGGATTTATAGGTTGAAACCATCACCTCATATTAACCCAGACATAAGTGGCTAGGTGGTGTGGAAAGAGCTTGGCTGTTCAGTATTGAATGCCAGGGTGTCTAAGGTCCTTGGTACCATCTGGGTACAGCAGGCACTGCCCTCTGGATGCTCGCATTTCAAGCATAAGCGTGTCTCTCAGTAAACTGTCAGTTTTCACCTCCCTGAACTGCTGGCATGGGGCGTGCACGTCTCGGCATGTATCCAGCCATGGTTACCATTTACTGAATACGTCCAAGCACTTCACAGAAGTTCTCTCTGCCCCTCACAGCAGCCCTGCAGGATCTTAACAGCCGAGGAAACTGAGACTCAGAATGTCAGCCACTTACCCAAGGCCGCAGGGCTCAAAGTCAACTTCCCAGAGGACGTAGCCTTGCCTTGTCCCCGTGGTAAAACGTCCTCATCTGGGGACGTGTGGAGATGACCGAGGCCGGCTGCCTCTCCAGGACCTCTGGGATGTGTCCACATCCATGTCCAGGGAGACCGCCGAGTTTGGCCATGGCCGCCAAAATCCCTGCTTTCGTTGGGCCTGATTTTCTGAAAAATACAAAGGTTTCATTTTGTTTTGGGTCACACCACATAGTTTCCAGGATCTTAGCTTCCCAAAGAAGGAAAGTAAAGAAAGTGAAGTCGCTCAGTCGCATCTGACTCTTTGCGACCCCATGCACTGTAGCCCACCAGGATCCTCCATCCATGGGATTTTCCAGGCAAGAGTACTGGAGTGGCTTGCCACTTAGCTTCCCAAACAGGGATCAAACCCCGGGCCCAAGGCAGTGACAGCGCTGAGAGTCCTAACCATTGGACCATGAGGGGTTCCCCTACCAGCGTTTTTAACCCCTTAGTTTCACCTCCTGAGGGTCATTTTCCATTCAGTGCCTGAGTGTCTTGCTTCATTCCTGCTCACTCACCCCTGACACCCTCCTGCACCTGTGTCTCAGACCTGCCACCTTCTCCAGGGGCCTCGGGGATGCCTGGCGGGAAGGAAAGCTGACCTTTCCCACGACCTTGTGTCAAGTGTGGACACAGACCTGTCTTATTCTGCTTCACAATGCGGAGGAACCACAGTGGTTAACACAGCTGTCTTTAGGAGCTGGCTTTAAAATGAAAACAAACCTAACTTGGGCGACCATGCTCTTTCCTCAGGGGTCCCCATGGCGGACATCCCTCTTGGCCATCGGCCAATTGCTTGGATTCCTCGCTCAGAAAAGAGCTCCCACTCCTGGCTTTGCTCTTCCCTGGTTCCAGGCCCCTCCTACACTTTCTCTTAGATCTACCAGAGGAAGAAAGGAAAATCATTAAGACCGAAATAGAATCTCCCCAGTGATGTGTCTCCCTGCTCCTACCTCCCAGGAAGCAGTGATATGTAAAATAACTGCTCAAGGTCCTCTCTCTCCTTTTTCTTCCATTTCCTTCTACCCTTGGCTCAGCTACTTAAGATCTTTATATAACCGAAGGCCATTAAAGTATTTTCCCAAATGAAAGAGCAGTCCTCCCACTAAAATAAATTATGTTGTCACTTCTTAAATACAGACAGTGAGGTTTAAAAAATAGCTGGTTTCAACATAATGTTCCTATAGTTCTGTAACAAATGTATCTGCCTCTGAAAGTTATATTAACATCTTGCAGCATGAACTCAAGGAAAATCACCGTAAGTTTTAGGGGAGATTTTGAAAATGAAGCATCTGTCTTCACACTATTTAAGAAGTGTCACGTAGTCCTAGTTTGGCTATCACTTCTATACCGTAAGAAGGACTTCCCTAGTGGCTCAGACAGTGAAAGCGTCTGCCTACAATGTGGGAGATCCGGGTTTGATCCCTGGGTTGGGAAGATCCCCCTGGAGGAGGAAATGGAAACCCACTCCAGTACTCTTGCCTGGAAAATCCCATGGATGGATGGAGGAGCCTGGTAGGCTACCGTCCATGGGATCACAAGGAGTCGGACGCGACCGAGCGAATTCACATAATCTGACTATGGAAGCAGGTGTTATGCTCCCAGTTTACACATGAGACATCTGAGGCCCAACAACGTTATGTCCATCCCCATGCCTAATTATATGGTCAATCCAAGTTGTAGAACCAGGTGCTTCTGACTCCTAGTTCACTAGTCTTTCCATTGTTTGAAGTTGGTAGCCTGGAACAATCAATTGCCAAAGACATCTAGACATCAGCAAAAATGGAAGTACATGGTCTTTTGAGGGTTTGCTCTTTCCCCAAGGATTAGTGGGTAGATGGCTTCTTACTGAACCAAAGCAGTGATGCTAGGTATTGGGTGGTAACTGAATTAGTACCTTAAAGCTCTTCAAAGCCCACCTTTAACATTCATTGTGATGCAAGAGCAGCTAGGATGTGTCTCATTCTTGGGGGTGGACCAGGTGTCCAGGTTTGTTGGAGCAGCTCCAAAAGGGGACAGCATGGGGTAGGGGGAAGAATAGGTGAGCTGGTCTTCACTCTAGGAAGCTTGGTGAGTGTGGAATCATTAGGGGACCATAAGAATTGGGACTGAGAAAAAAGTTTGTGACCAGCATGCTGCAAGAAAGGGATGAACTCAGAGTTTCTTAGGTAATGCGGAAAACTTGACTTTGTTGTACAGATATGGGAGTCAGAAGACAAAGCTGGTGCCTGTCTGGGACACGCACTTGAGGGAGATGCAGCATCCACATTGTGATGGTTGTCTGCAGTTACAATGAAGATGACACTTTCCTAGCGCCCTAATTCTGATGGTTGTGACAGCAATCCACTTCACAGGGCTCCTGTTTAAAGCTTCTCCAGGGGAGTCTTTCGGTTTCTGCCCTGGTTATGAAGTGCCCATTTTTTTGGCATGGTTCTTATTCAAAATCCCTGAGAGTGGATTCAACTGATTCTCTGAGTCGCTGTTAGTGTTGTTGGACTATAGGCTGTCGGCTGTCTATGGACTTACTCTGTTGGTGCTGTTGGACTTTAGGCTATTGGCTGGTCTATGGATGGGTCGCCTCTGGATCAGACCCCTTGTTTCTTCTCACAGCTGCAGCTCTGCTAGCAGCATCACATGATGGAGAGAGAACCTTGTGTTTCCAGAACCCCACTGAAGGGGGCTGTGCCTATGATCCATCTGGGGAGGCTTCTTGGAAGAATGTAACAGGAAAGTGTCCAGCTTACCTGGCCAGGCTCATAATATTGGCCATGTGAGCACCAAGGTAGGAAAATGAACACCTGGGCATTTGCTGGGCAGATTCAGACCAGAACAGACAGAAACTCAAGGGATGTGTGAGGAGTCACTCAGAGCCAAGCTTCATCACTCTGATAGAGGGTGGGATTTCACCATCCCAGGATGCTCTAAATCCCCAACCATGCCAGTCCCTGACCCCCAGGGGTTTGTATCACTCAGTGTGTTATATGTCATTCTTTCCCTTTTTAGTAAAGTGTGTGGATGAACAGAAGCCAGACATGAACCTGCCTTGATCACGATTTATGAGAGAAGTGAGCTTTTCTGGGTGTGTCTTACCCTACTGGCATCTCTGAGTGCTGCCAGCTGGCTTCATCACGGTGCCTGGTCCACTGTTTAGAATGACACGGTGGCAAGTGTCGGGGGAGGGGCCTGCTGCCAATTTGTGTGCACATGAAACCCATTATCTTTGAACAAGCTCTCATGGAGCTGGGTGCCTGGAAGCAATTATTTGCGGAAGGAAATGTCACAAAAATTCCTTGCATTCTGAAGTGTTTCCAGACAGTAGGGTTGATGATCAAGGAACAGCAGAAGACCTGTTGACCACTGGAATCCCAGAGTCTAATACTTTCAAAATGTGGCCATTCAACCAAGCGAATTGGATGCCATACTCCTGCCTATTGGGTTAATGCCCCCTCTGTTTTGGCAAGTATTGACTCTCATACTCACAGGGCTCTCTTAATTAGCTTTTGGTATTTGACCTGAAGAAATTGTTGGAATATCTTCCTCCAGAGCTTCACACAGCAGTGCCAATATAGTTCCTATAAAATCAGTTCAGTTCAGTCTCTCAGTCATGTCTGACCCTTTGAGACCCCATGAATTGCAGCACGCCAGGCCTCCCTGTCCATCACCAACTCCTGGAGTTCACGCAGACTCACATCCTTGGAGTCGGTGATGCCATCCAGCCATCTCATCCTCTGTCATCCCCTTCTCCTCCTGCCCCCAATCCCTCCCAGCATCAGAGTCTTTTCCAATGAGTCAACTCTTCGCATGAGGTGGCCAAAGTACTGGAGTTTCAGCTTTAGCATCATTCCTTCCAACGAAATCCCAGGGTTGATCTCCTTCAGAATGGACTGGTNCCCAATCCCTCCCAGCATCAGAGTCTTTTCCAATGAGTCAACTCTTCGCATGAGGTGGCCAAAGTACTGGAGTTTCAGCTTTAGCATCATTCCTTCCAAAGAAATCCCAGGGTTGATCTCCTTCAGAATGGACTGGTTGGATCTCCTTGCAGTCCAAGGGACTCTCAAGAGTCTTTTCCAACACCACAGTTCAAAAGCATCGATTCTTCGGCGCTCAGCTTTCTTCACAGTCCAACTTTCACATCCATACATGACCACAGGAAAAACCATAGCCTTGACTAGGTGGACCTTAGTCGGCAAAGTAATGTCTCTGCTTTTGAATATACTAGAAATCTGTATGCAGGTCAGGAAGCAACAGTTAGAACTGGACAGGGAACAACAGACTGGTTCCAAATAGGAAAAGGAGTACGTCAAGGCTGTATATTGTCTCCCTGCTTATTTAACTTATATGCAGAGTACATCATGAGAAATGCTGGACTGGAAGAAGCACAAGCTGGAATCAAGATTGCCGGGAGAAATATCAATAACCTCAGATATGCTGATGACACCACCCTTATGGCAGAAAGTGAGGAGATATATTGGGTTGGTCAAAAAGTTTCTTTGGGATTTTCCATAAGGTATTACAGAAGAACGTAAACAAAATTTTTGGCCAACCCAATAACTTATTCTGGCTTAAAGCTGAGGTTCAAAAGTGAGTCTGTTTGCCAGTTACAGATCTTTTTACCTACTTGTTTATACCAAGACCTTCCTAGTCAGGAATTGTGCTGGGTACTCAGAATACAGGGGGGAACAGGTGATGAGTCCATCCTCTGGGTACAACTTACTTTTGTACTTGATTGTTCATTTATCCAGTATGCATTAAGTACTGGGTTCAGACTCCTTTCCCGTACTGGACAGACAGCTAGACTTCACAGAGATGACCCATTAGGAAACTTAGTGTTCCTGGGAAGAGGAGGCATGTGGACAAGCAGCCACACAGTGTCACGTGTGCTCCTCTTGAGGAAAGAAATCCTATGGGAGCATAAAGAAAGGGAGGGGCAATTCTGACTGGGGAATGCTTGTGCCATATCTTAAGTGGCTGATGTATGAAGATGGGACACTCCACTTCAAAAGGCCCATCTTCCAGACGCTTAACTATTTCCCCCTAAGATTCACCTTTCTGTCTCTTTCTTTGTCTATCCTATCTTTGCTGTCCTCATCTAGCCAGAGACCATACAAACAAAACCTGCATCACCAGCTGAGTTAGGATCCATCTGGGTAGCAAGTGGGTGACCAGCAGGAGCAGATCTGGTCACCCAGCTGAGCCAGAAGTGTTTACTCATGACCTTCTCTTCACTGAGACAATACTTTCAGTCTAGTCAAACTGGGGCATTTAGGATGAAGAAAAACAGAATACTGACCCTAGGTAGTTAATATGCCGATCTAAGGAATCATTTCAGTGAACCCAGACTCTTGCCTCTTCCCATACATAGAAAAGCACTAAAATCATTAACTTGAGATGTCTGATTTTTTGTGATTGGCAATAATCTTTGGATGTTTGACTACTTTTTTTTTTATTTACTCATGACCTTCTCTTCACTGAGACAATACTTTCAGTCTAGTCAAACTGGGGCATTTAGGATGAAGAAAAACAGAATACTGACCCTAGGTAGTTAATATGCCGATCTAAGGAATCATTTCAGTGAACCCAGACTCTTGCCTCTTCCCATACATAGAAAAGCACTAAAATCATTAACTTGAGATGTCTGATTTTTTGTGATTGGCAATAATCTTTGGATGTTTGACTACTTTTTTTTTTTGAGCAAAATCTCCTGTGCATTCTGGTTCCTCTTTAACATCTTTGGAATGGCTCTCCAGAGATGTCTTCCCTGGGTTTAGTTCTCACTAATGATCCCAAATAAAACATAATTTTCAATTTTTAGGTTGTACTTTTTCTTTTTTCTCAGTGAACAAGTTTCTTCTGATGCATCTAAAGCCCTCCTTAACAGTTATTTCTTTTTCTTTGGCATCTCCCCAGTAGCATGCTCAACGTGTGGGTCTTCTTTAGACTTAAAAATGAATGTAAGAGATTGTTGAGCCCTGCCCCAAGGCAAAAGCTGCAAGGCCTTGCCACAAGGCCACAGAAGAGGAGCCCAGATCCCAGGTCCCCCCAGAAGCTGACAGAGCCCCTTTGTAACTGTTGCCAAAGGCCCCCGATCATCATAAGCAGGCTTCCTGAAACCCATATTAGTCAAAGACACCCACCCCAGTAATCGCCTTATAACACCCTAAGCAATCACCTTTATGTCAATATTCCAGCAGGAGTTTTCTTTGTCTTGAGGCTCTAAAAATTGGCTACTAACCCATAAAAACTCTACTCTCTCTGGTTTGTCAGGAGGTTGGCCCGTTGCGCTCACAATGCCCACATTATTTTTGCTTTTTCGTAATAAACTCACTCCCTTCTGAAATGCTCTGTGTCTGGAAATTCTTTTCCAACCTGCACTCAGACTGCCTCAACAGAAATCAGATTTCACAAACCAGTGGAAGCTTTAGCAGTACCCAGTCAACTCACTCCCACATAATAAAAGGACATTTTAAACAAATAAAAGGAAGTTTCTTCTCTCAGATGTATAATCCTCAAGTTTGGCCTTTAATGGAGTAAGATTATAATGCATTTGCTCCAGTGAGAAGAAAATTGTTTTCACTTTTGACAGCAGGGGGAAAAATGATGTTGAATGTAATCAAATGCGTAATTTTTTTCTCCCAATGGGTACAGTCTTTCAAATGTATGTATCTGCAAATTCTTGCACATTTTTAATGTCTGATAGGATTGATAAATGAGAGCCTAGGTTTATTTTGCAAATAATTTTATGGTCTACATTACGTTTTAGGAAAAAAAATTAAAAATTGTCTCTGTGGTATAAACACTATTTGTTTCTCAGAAGCTAGATAAATTTTCATGTTTAGGCTTTTCTTATTATTTGTTCTCAAGGTTTACATATATTCAGAACAAGGATATTATACAGAAAGGTTAAAAATTATTCATCTAGTTACCTAAGAAATTTATCTATGCTAAAACTGGTGAGGATAAAGGCACATATTCTTTAAAATTAAATAAACTTAAGACTGTACTAAGCCACCCTGCAGTTTTGGGCTTGGTTGCTCTTCTGAAGACAGTGTGAGTCTGGCTAAGCTGAGAGAGTCTGCAGCAAGAATGTGAAGCCCAACTTTGGCAGACTAACGCCTCCATCTGGGCTACAAGGCTTTCCCACGTGTAGAACACACCTATGACAATACCCATATAATTTACAATAACCTTACAGAGACAACTAACAGTATACTCGGGGCACATCTCATTGAGCATTGCTGTAGTGGAAAATTCACTATTTACCCAGAATCAAAAGCTTGGTTCTAGAACCAATATTCTTATGCCCATTGAACAGAGGCATAAGTGAGCTATGTCATGCTTTACCCAAAGGCAGATTTCCATGCTGTCAGAGTGATGCTGTGGACTTCATCTCCCACTGGCATGGGAATCATTTGGCCATTTTCCTTCCCTAGAATGAGAACTTTTTAATGCTCTCAATGCAAATGTGAATTTCCCTCTGTTCACCCATGTTAAGCATATAATAGTATATTTTTGTGTTTTTTTTTTTTTAATTTCTAACAATAAGATAGGCATAGAAACACCAGATTAAAATGGGATCCATCAGAGGAAGGAGAAAGAACCCATGTTGGAAACAGGACAAGAGGCAAAGAGCTCCCCTTAGTTCTTTGTATGGATCTGTCCCAAGTGCTTATTGGAACTTTACAAATCTTGAACTTCTGTATGCCTGGATTAAGTTCTTGGCAAAAGAATATGTTTTGGGCACCCCGAAAAAGACAATGGGCACATGGAGAGATGAGAAAAATGTACCTGTGTTTGCTAAGCTGAACTTGGAAGTTTCATTGTCTTTGGAGTAAGTGAATCCTCTTGATCACTTTGCCCAGTTCCAGTTTCCCCTGAATAAGGTAAAGGTTTCAACATTTGGCGATTGGGCATGTCATTATCACTGGTAAGGCTATCTTTTCACTATACAAATGATAAGATTATTCAGTTCAGTTCAGTTCAGTTGCTCAGTCATGTCCCACTCTTTGCGACCCCATGAATCGCAGCACGGCAGGCCTCCCTGTCCATCACCAACTCCCGGAGTTCACTCAGACTCACGTCCATTGAAACGGTGATGCCATGCAGCCATCTTATTCTCTGTCATCCCCTTCTCCTCCTGCCCCCAATCCCTCCCAGCATCAGAGTCTTTTCCAATGAGTCAACTCTTCGCATGAGGTGGCCAAAGTACTGGAGTTTCAGCTTCAGCATCATTCCCTCCAAAGAAATCCCAGGGCTGATCTCCTTCAGAATGGACTGGTTGGATCTCTCTGTAGTCCAAGGGACTCTCAAGAGTCTTCTCCAACACCACAGTTCAAAAGCATCAATTCTTTGGCCCTCAGCCTTCTTCACAGTCCAACTCTCACATCTATACATGACCACAGGAAAAACCATAGCCTTGACTAGACGGACCTTTGTTGGCAAAGTAAGGTCTCTGCTTTTGAATATTCTATCTAGGTTGGTCATAACTTTCCTTCCAAGGAGTAAGCATCTGTTAATTTCATTTCTGCAGTCACCATCTGCAGTGATTTTGGAGCCCAAAAAAATAAAGTCTGACACTGTTGCCACTATTTCCCCATCTATTTTCCATGAAGCGATGGGACCAGATGCCATGATTTTCATTTTCTGAATGTTGAGCTTTAAGCCAACTTTTTCACTCTCCACTTTCACTTTCATCAAGAAGCTTTTTAGTTTCTCTTCACTTTCTGATAAGATTATTACTGCCTGAAAACTGTGGTATGTTGTTTCAAGATCTTTGAAGCAAAGCTACTGAATGATTCATGGCATTATTCTCGACCAATGTGTAACGGTAGAGGCCATGGTCTCTCAGGGTAGAAGAAGCCATAGGCTGGGGCCACTTCCCTTTCCTCCCACTCCGTCCTTTAACTGAGAGGGATGGGAGGAGGGGG
Source organism: Oreotragus oreotragus (assembly GCA_006410675.1). Taxonomy (NCBI): domain Eukaryota; kingdom Metazoa; phylum Chordata; class Mammalia; order Artiodactyla; family Bovidae; genus Oreotragus; species Oreotragus oreotragus. Next base: position 491,459 of record SJYX01016484.1, on the reverse strand, counting down.
TGCTCAGGGGTCCAATAAGATGTTCATGTCCTCCCACTACAAAATGGCTGTCTGGGTTCCAAGTGACTTTTCTCTCCCCTTCAAAATTTGCCCTGGTAGCAAACTCATAACACCTTTTCAAGCAGACAGGTAGCCTTTAAAAGTTTTCTGGCAAGGCTGAGAGCCAGGAGATTATTTAGATTTACTATCAGATTATTTAGATTTACTATTTGCCTACGATTATATTCAGAGTAGATATGACTACAGGACTCCTATATAACTATTAGGAACTGCCACTGCTCTGGCCAACTTTGGATACCTTATTGTAAGTATAAAATATTCTTTTTCATCAAGTCATTTCTTACATGTCTTCAAGTTATCACTCTCCATTGTTACAAGAAATAAGAATAGATTTTAATTTTATCCTAACCAAAATGCTTTCTGCTCCCTGAATATAGTTCTTTACAGTTGAATACCACCAGAAACTGGCAGTTTTAAACTTTCTTTTCCTCCACTTTGATGATTTACATGGTATAAAGAATAATTACCTCTGTGATAAAGGCACTACCATGACTAGAAATAAAACCTGCCTGATCTTTAGAGCTTTAGTTTAAAGAGACTTCTCTGGGAGTGATAAGCAAAGTGGTCTTCTGGTATAATGATGTTTAAGGGTAGAACTGACAGGAAACTGAGACTCAATACAGGTTCAGGAAACCTGACTTATGCTAAAAACAAACTTTAATAGGAAAATCTTGAAACTCAAATTTTAAAAACTACAACTGAGATTCATGTTGAGGTTTGATAGAAAACAACAAAATTCTGTATAGCAATTTTCCTTCAATAAAAAATTAAGTTAAAAAAGTTACAGCTGAAATATAACCATTCCTTAATAGCTGGCTAATCTCAGAAATTTTATTTTGATCTCTGAACTTGTTATTCTCTCACTGTGCCTACCCTTTCTTTGAAAATAAAAATTTCCACATTGCTTAAAACTCTAACCAGTCAATATTTGCAATGTATTGATGTGATAAAAGGATGGAAAAATTGCTATGAATGTGATTCTCTTTGAAGACTGAAATTTCTTTAGGAAATGAATCAAAAATTTCCTGAGTTGGAGTTAATATAAAGCAAAATATATAAACATGGCAAATTTACAGTTAGTTGTACTAAAGATAACACTTTCAGATTGATGGAAAAGACAGAGCCTCTCTTTCGAGTTGGGAAAAGAGAAAGGATCACTGATATGTGACAATAAATGAGGAAACTGACAGTTTCAGGTGTCTAATAAATACACGAAAAGATGCTCAACACTGTTCCTTGTTAGAGAAATGCAGATTAAAACTACAGTGAAATGTTTCACACCACTCAGAATGGCCATCATCAAAGAGTCTACAGACAACAAATGCTAGAGATGGTGTGGAGAAAAGGGAAATCTCTTGCACTGCTGGTGAGGAATGTATATTGATGCAGTCACTATGAAGAACAATATGGAGATTCCTTAAAAAACTAGGAATAAAATTACCATATGACCCAGTAATCCCACAACTGGACATATACACCCTGAGGAAATCATAATTGAAAAAGACACATGTACCCCAATGTTCATTGCAGCACTGTGTGTAGCAGATAGAACATAGAAGCAACCTAGATGAATTGATGAAAACATTGACAGATAAATGGATAAAGGAGTTGTGGTACATATACCCAATAGAACATTACTCAGCTATAAAAAGGGATGCATTTGAGTCAGTTCTAATGAGGTAGATGAACCCAGAGCCTATTGTACAAAGTGAAGTAAGTCAGAAAAGAGAAAGACAAACATAACATACTAATGCATATATACGGAATCTAGAAAAATAGTACTGATGATCCTACTTGCAGAGCAGCAAAGGAGAGGCAGACATGAAGAACAGACTTTTGGACACAGTGGGAGAAGGAGAGGGTGGGGTGATCGGAGAGAATAGCATTGAAACATACACATTATAATGTGCAATACAGATAGCCAGTGGCAATTTGCTGTATGATGCAGGGAACCCAAAGCTGAGCTCTGCGACAACCTAGAGGGGTGGGATGGGGAGGGCGGTGGGAGGGAGGATCAAGAGGGAGAAGACACATGTATACATGTGGCCAGTTCACGTTGATGTATGGCAGAAACCAGCACAATATTGTGAAGTAACTATCCTCTATTAAAAATTTTAAAAGAGAAAATAAAGAAAAAAAAATTGACAGTTTCATGAAGAGTCAGGGAGTGNGGGATGGGGAGGGCGGTGGGAGGGAGGATCAAGAGGGAGAAGACACATGTATACATGTGGCCAGTTCACGTTGATGTATGGCAGAAACCAGCACAATATTGTGAAGTAACTATCCTCTATTAAAAATTTTAAAAGAGAAAATAAAGAAAAAAAAATTGACAGTTTCATGAAGAGTCAGGGAGTGGCTGGCACTGTGGGAATTGTCGAGATGTAGTCCCAAGGATGGTTCTCGAGAGACGGCCCCCTCCTGTAACTCCCCTAGGGGCTGTTCTAATTGAATTGGACAAGTAAGAGAGGGGAGATTTACTGCCACCAGCGAGCTAATCCCTTATCATAGTTAAGAGGAAGACGCAGCAGAAAAAGTCACCATTATGGCGATCTCCACATCAGGGAACTGTTGCACTCTAACTGTTTATCCTCCAGATCTAGGCTTCGTTTTGGAAATGAGCAGGACTCCTTTTGGAAACACATCATCAGAGGGTCAATTTCTTAAAGGACCTAATTCCCAGATGAGTTGTGCTGAACAGCCTGTGGCTGTAATAATCAACAGGGAGATTAGGAGAGCAGTCAAAACATGGTATCTCATAAACTGCACTCAAAAAGCAGAGCCACAACCCAAATCAAGAATGTGTGTCTTGTGAATGAATTTCAATTTGTTTTCAATTGAGCTTCTGTTCATGCTTCTCCTTTCTCCCCCATGCCCCCTTTTTTTGCCTGGCCAAAAAAAAAAAAAAGAGTGAGCTGGCAGGAATGACAGGATGACGGGGAGGGGAACTGGAACAAAGAGGTGTCACCAGCAGATAGCACTCCCCACGTCCCTGCCGTTTGTGGAATGTTCACTGCAATTCAATTACTGTGTTTAAATTTGGTTGTTTGATCTGTACAAGATCCTTGAAAGTAAAACAAACTCAGAGAGGTTAAGAAAATTCGCCCAGGGTCACGCTGCTGTGTGGTCATGGAACATGCTTTAGGCAGTTTAAATGGTAGATACACCAACTTCCATGAGGTCTCCTGCCCAGGAAGATGACGGCAGGGGCTCTTTGCCTCACCACTGGGATATAGGCAGTGGCCCTTCCAAGTGTAGGCAAGTCATCAGCATATATATATATATAACCTGCCTATCATGTTTTTTTTTTTTTAATTCTTAAAAAAGTTTTAAGTGAAGAATAATTGTTTTACAATGCTGCATTGGTTTCTGCCATACAACAATATGAATCAGTCATGGGAGAGTGAAAGTTGCTCAGTCATGTTCAACTCTCTGAGACCTCATGGACTGTAGCCCACCAGGCTCTTCTGTCCATGGAATTCTCTAGGCAAGAACACTGGAGTGGATTGCTGTTTCCTTCTCCAGGGGATCTTCCTGACTCAGGATAGAACCCAGGTCTCCTGCACTGTAGGCAGATTCTTTACTGCCTGAGCCACTATATATTCCTGTTATCAGTTCAGAGGGAATTGCTTCTAGGCCTCTCGTAGATGAAAAGATATTAAGGGTTATGCCCATTCTTGCCACCATCTTAAATTCTAGAAAATTTTATCCACTCTAGAAAATTTTATGTAATCACTACCCTCTGTAGTGATGGAGAAAGACCAAATGAGAGTAGAGCCCTTTTATACAGCTATTCTTAGCTTTCTGTACATCAGGTTATTTGCATTCTCCTTTTTGCTTCTTATGTGCTCAGGTGTGGGTAGTTAACTCTTAGACTAAGTATAGTGAGGAAAGAGAAGGGAGCATCTTTTTTTTAATAGCTGGAGGAAAAAGAGAAGGGCAAAACAAGAACAATGGCATATTCTTTTCAGAAACCCAAGATCTTTTTAACTTGTAAATGTGTTCAGTTCATGCATATTCAATCTAATATCACAGTTGCTGACCCTGAAATAGAATTTTGAGGATAGTATTTTACAAATAAGGCAGAAGGCAAGTGATTTCTGCCTTCCACCTCCACAATTTGAAAATCACACACTATTTCAAGACTGTTTTGATTCAAGACTAATATGAGTCTTCATATTGAACTTGGGAGGCAGAAGCAAACTGATCGATGCATATGTAAGTGAGGTGAAAGGGCTAAAACAATTCCAGACTTAGCTGGAAAAATAAAATTATCTTATCCTTAAATGACTAAGTCTTAGAGGATTTCCCATATACATGAAGTAATGGATTTTAAGATGTTATGAAGATTTTAAAATAAGTTGAAGTGCTTTTATATAACTTCATCGTAATATAACTAGCTTTTAAAAATTATCTTTACTTTTATTTGTACTTTAAAAATAACAAGTAATTTTAAAATATCTTAATTTAAAAATTAAATATGCCTATTCCAGCTTTCAGTGACATTTAAATGATGAAAACTTGCACCCAACTTAACAAGATTATTCACTTCTCAACATTGATCTTTGATAATGAACTTTGCAAATTACAGTTTATTTCTTATGTTTGAAGCAGGGATCCCTCCAAGTAACTCCATTTGCACTAAAACATTTAGTTTTTTTTTTTTTTTTTTTAAAGAAGGTAGGACAAGGGAGAAAAACTAACAAATTTATATGAGTCTATAAGTCTCTGATTCATTTTTTAAAAAGAATGTTGCCAAAACCTGCTGTATCTTTCCATGCCAGGTTAGACTTTTACAAAGTTAATATTTTTAAGTGCAAAGTTTTAAGTAATTTAGAAATGAACATAGAATGAGGTGATGGCAATGTTTTAAATAGAATCCTCGAAGGAGAACTTTAAAGGTGTCTAATACATATCAGCTAAATTTAGAGTAAGCAAGCTTTTCTAAGCTGTGTTGTGTGCAGAAAGGTTTATCTGACTGAAGAGATAGACTTAATGTGATTCTTCTTAATGAGCCAAGAAGTGGAATGTGCCCTAAGACTTCCTGCCAGTCCTTTTCTGTGCTCCACAGTTTATGTATGAGCTTGTATCCAAAGCAGCTGTTGTTGTTTAGGTGTCAGACTCTGTAGCCCACCAGACTCCTCTGTCCATGGAATGTCCCAGGCAAGAATATGGAGTAGGTAGCCATTTCCTTCTGCAGAGGATCTTCCCAACCCAGGGATCAAACTTGTGTCTCCTGCATTGGCAGATGGATTCTCTACCATTGAGCCACCAGGGAAACCCACCCAAAAGAATGCCAAGGTACTATTTGCAAGTGGGCTTTGCTATATAAATAGTGGAAGGAACACCTTTCGAACTGACATTTCACAAGTTTCAAAGGGAGGACACTGACATTTTTTTGAGTACCCCTGGGATGTTGCCACTGGTTCCCTTTGGTTTATCTAGTGAGAGAACCAGTTTAAGCTATGAAAGGAGTTTCCTCCTCTTCCTAAACCACAGAAAGACCTTCGTGTATTTCTTCTCAGTCTTGACACTTAACTCACCAACACAGGCTCAGACCAAAGCATTTAGCAAGCTGTAGGATGCTCAAAAGTCTCTCTCAATTGGGAGCAGTTCTGTCCCTCAGAGAGTACTTAGCAATGTCCGTAGAAAAAACTGAGGAAGGGGAGTGCTGCTAGCAACTGGGATAGAGACTGGGGATGCGGCCACACATCTTACAGAGCACAGGACAGCTCCACCACAGAGAATTATCAGGTCTGAAGTGTCAACATCTGGAGGTTAAGAAGCCTTGCTGTAGACCAGGGGGGATACATCAATACAATACATTACCTCATATGACTAAGGAACAATAACTGAAGGCAAATCCCTCTAGTCCAGAGGTACACAGAAGTATTATGGTACTCCTGCCATATTGCGTGAGTCCTTAGAAGGAGGCTGGGCACATACACTGCTCTGATAACTTCTTTAAATGGCCCCATTTGTTTAGGCAAAAATTTAAAATTCCATTAGTATCTTTATAGTGATTGTCTTGATTACCATAGACATAGAGAGGAATCATGTGGTAAGAGCCTGTTTTAAAAAGCAGTGGCTGCTTCATTTTTTTTCGTTTATTTTTTATTTGAAGGATAATTGCTTTATGGAATTTTGCTTTTTTCTGTCAAACTTCAACATGAATCAGCCATAGGTATACATATACCCCCTCCCTTTTGAAACTTCCTTCCATCTTCCTCCCCATCCCATCCCTCTAGGTTGATACAGAGCCCCTGTTTGAGTTTCCTGAGCCATACAGCAAGTTGCCCATTGGCTATCTGTTTTACACGTGGTAATGTCAGTTTCCATGTTATTCTTTCCATATATTTTACCCTCTCCTCCCCTCTCCCCATGTCCAAAAGACTATTCTCTATGTCTGTTTCTCCTCTGTTGGCCTGTAAATAAATTCTTCAGTACCATTTTTCTAGATTCTGTACATGTGCCTTAGAATACAGTATTTATCTTTCTCTTTCTGACTCACTTCACTCTGTATAATAGGTTCTAGGTTCATCTACCTCATCAGAACTGACTCAAATGCATTCCTTTTAATGGCTGAGTAATATTGCTTTGTGTATATGTACCACAACTTCTTTATCCATTTATCTGTTGATGGACATCTAGGTTGCTTCCATGTTCTAGCTATTTTAAGTACTGCTGCAATGAACAATGGGATACACGTGTCTCTTTCAATTTTGGTGTCCTAGGGGTACATGCCTAGGAGGGGGATTGCTAGGTCATATGGTGGTATTACTCTTAGTTTTTTAAGGAATCTCCATACCATCTTCCATATATATCTTATGTATAGCATGCTATGTAGTTTCATGGGCTATTAAGTACTGCTGCAATGAACAATGGGATACACGTGTCTCTTTCAATTTTGGTGTCCTAGGGGTACATGCCTAGGAGGGGGATTGCTAGGTCATATGGTGGTATTACTCTTAGTTTTTTAAGGAATCTCCATACCATCTTCCATATATATCTTATGTATAGCATGCTATGTAGTTTCATGGGCTTATAATTTTTACAATGATTTTTGAGTAGGAAATATATCCAAATAGTTCAAAATTTAAGAGTTACCAAAGAGTTTACAGGAAAAATTAGTATCTCTTTCTTTCCCTGTTTCCAGTAAGTAAGGTCCCCTCCCTCAAGGCAAATCCTATTAACAGTATTTTATTTATGATATTGTTAGTTAAAATAGGGAAACAAGTTCTCAGATGGCAGTCAGAGGAAGCAGCGACTAGAAAACCAAAAAAGTCTGCAAAAAGGAAAGCCATGGACTGGAATGGGAACCTCTGGTGAGAAAATATGCCCAACGTGTCCCCTTTGCTAAAAGCATGCCTGTTTCCCAGAAAGCATGTCCCCTTCCCTGCTGGTCTTGTGCATATGCAGGTTATTCCCTGTCTGCATAGGGTGTAACCTATGAGGTCTCAGGAACCCCTTGGCGGGGGGCGGGGGAGGGTGGGGTTGGGGGGGGGGACAAGGCATATAAAAGAGGGAAGCCAAACTAGGACAGGGCCACTCCTGTGGGGTGGCCCACTCTTAACGGTGTCAAAAGTGTACTGCTTGCACAATAAATCTAGCCTGCTTGAGCTATAACTGTTGGTCATTTCAATTCTTTGCTACAATGAGACAAGAACTGAGGAAGAAGGACCACCCAGACAGTATGCATCCTTTGCCCTTACAGACATGCGTGTCTATAATGTTAACATTTATTGTTATCTACATGTCCAAACGGATAAGATCTTTAAATACATTATCTCATTTAATCCTCACATCAACTAAGGGTTAGAAAACATTTAAGGTAAATATCTGAGTTATATTATGAACAGAATTTTATAGGTCAAAAGTAGTCAAATATCAACAAGTCATATGGTTGGATCTAATTTAGGTAAGTGGGAGATTGTCATTTTATGTAGCAAGGAAGAGAAGGCATCCTGAAAACTTTCCACTGAACTGTGTAGCTGAGTTTTCAATAAAGGGACATTCCCAGAAGACAAGTATAAATTGGGAAATGAAATCAGCCAGAAACCCGAGGGCTGGAAGTATGAAAAATCAGGAGAAAAAAGCCTTTGAGCTCATAGAGAAAATGGAGGGGTCACAGGAAATGGAATTAAAACTTTTATAAAAAGCAGGGAACTTTGAGTAACTACAGTCTCAGTTAAAGGGAAATTTAGAAAAAAAAAATCTGTGCTTCAGCACATATAGGCAAGGAAAGAACTTGTCTTTCTTGGTTTTGGCTCCAGGTGGAGGAAACACAAAGGGCTTCCCTAGGAATTCGTTACCCTTGGAGGGGGGCATTTTTAGCTAGAATTTGAGATTCTAATCTATGCTACCCATCTAGAGTGTGAAATTCTAGTTAAGGAAATAGCATAAAAGGGTTTTGGGCTGGGAATACGCCCGATAGATCTGTCAGAAGCAATCACACGACCACTGTAGTAAGAGTCCTCTTCAATCCAGACCAGAAAAGATACCCACAGGCAAAGTATCACTTACATGAAATAAAAACCCAGTAACAAGACACATGGGGGAAGAGGAGATTTAAGATTCAAGACAACAAACAGAACTTCTAAACTTGACTTATTTGATCATTGAAACAAAAGTCTCAATGGGAAAGTCAAACAGCAGTCCCGACACAGATAATAGAAAATTATTGAAATCAAAGATGAAGCTGAGGAAAGATAACAAAAGGAAATATGTAAAAGAATTTAAGAGACACGAAAGAGAAGCAAGGCTCTTTATGTGGCTAAAACCAATTTCCAAGAATAGTCAATATTTGAAGAAAAATATTGAATGAGGATCTCCAGAACAGTAGAAAGACGAGAATCTTCAGGCTCAGAAAATGAGTCCTAAGCAGAATAGAAAAATATATTTTATCATAGTGAAACTGCTGAAATTAAAGATAAGATCTTTAAAAACAGCCAGAAAAATAGAAGGTTTTGGTATTTTGGTGGGGATTACTGAGAAATGGAATATTTTCTGCCATATCAGTAAACAAGGATGCCACAGTCACCAGTGATTGCAGCCACTGAGGATGGAGCTCAGGAAGGAAAGAATACTTGCCAACCAGCAGCCATGAGATTGCAGCCACTCCCTTTGGTGAGCCCTGAGGAAACTCAGGATGTGAAAACAAAGGATACTAGCCCTAGAGAGCGGAGCTGCATATCAAAGGAATGATTTCAGTGAGCCCAGACCCTTGCATCTTCATATAGAAATACTAAATTCTTTAACTTGGGGTGTCTTGTTTTCTTTCATTAATGATCACCTTTTCATGTTCAGACTACCTGCCCTTTGTTGCAAAATTTTAAATAGCCTGGCTCCCTTCCTTGGAGCAGTTCTCTCAGAGTTACATGAGATGCTATCTCCTTGGTTTGAAGTCCTGATAATTCCCATTGACTAAAGTAATGCTCAAAATTCTCCAAGCCAGGCTTCAGTAATACTGTGAACTGTGAAATTCCAGATGTTCAAGCTGGTTTTAGACAAGGCAGAGGAACCAGAGATCAAATTGCCAACATCCGCTGGATCATCAAAAAAGCAAGAGTTCCAGAAAAACATCTATTTCTGCTTTATTGACTATGCCAAAGCCTTTGACTGTGTGGATCACAATCAACTGTGGAAAATTCTTCAAGAGATGGGAATACCAGACCACCTGACCTGCCTCTTGAGAAACCTATATGCAGGTCAGGAAGCAACAGTTAGAACTGGACATGGAGCAACGGACTGGTTCCAAATAGGAAAAGGAGGACGTCAAGGCTGTATATTGTCACCCTGCTTATTTAACTTCTATGCAGAGTACATCATGAGAAATGCTGGGCTGGAAGTAGCACAAGCTGGAATCAAGATTGCCAGGAGAAATATCAATAACCTCAGATATGCAGATGACACCACCCTTATGGCAGAAAGTGAAGAGGAACTAAAAAGCCTCTTGATGAAAGGGAAAGTGGAGAGTGAAAAAGTTGGCTTAAAGCTCAACATTCAGAAAACGAAGATCATGGCATCCGGTCCTATCACTTCATGGGAAATATATGGGGAAACAGTGGAAACAGTGTCAGACTTTATTTTGAGGGGCTCCAAAATCACTGCAGATGGTGACTGCAGCCATGAAATTAAAAGACGCTTACTCCTTGGAAGAAAAGGTATGACCAACCTAGATAGCATATTGAAAAGCAGAGACATTATTATTTTGCCAACAAAGGTCCGTCTAGTTAAGGCTATGGTTTTTCCAGTGGTCATGTATGGATGTGAGAGTTGGACTGTGAAGAAAGCTGAGCACCAGAGAATTGATGCTTTTGAACAGTGGTGTTAGAGAAGACTCTTGAGAGTCCTTTGGACTGCAAAGAGATCCAACCAGTCCATTCTGAAGGAGATCAGCCCTCGGATTTCTTAGAAGGGAATGATGCTGAAGCTGAAACTCCAGTACTTTGGCCACCTCATGCAAAGAGTTGACTCATTGGAAAAGACTCTGATGCTGGGAGGGATTGGGGGCAGGAGGAGAAGGGGACGACAGAGGATGAGATGGTTGGATGGCATCACCGACTTGATGGACGTGAGTCTGAGTGAACTCCGGGAGTTGGTGATGGACAGGGAGGCCTGGCGTGCTGCGATTTATGGGGTCGCAAAGAGTCGGACACGACTGAGCGACTGAACTGAACTGAAAGCATAACTTTCAACTTTTAGTTTATGAATACTTTTTAAGTCAACATTAAAAATCCAGCAGAAAAAAGTTTTCAACTCACATTTTTCAGACTCCAGACCCGATGCACCTTACAGTTGCTCTGTTTTGCTCCCTAGCATTCCTGATTGGTTTTAATCTCCTGCTGTTATTCTCATTCAACTTGAAATACTTTTATAAGTATTTACTCTGTTCTAATAGCTTTTAGTTTTTACTCTCTGCTTTTTAAATTTTAAATATGTCATTTAGTCAACAAATATTTATTCAGTAACTACTGTGTACAAGTCACTATTCTAGGACAAAAAAAAAATTTCTATAAAATAGAATAAAAGTTCAGCAAATACTGGTCCTGATATTAGGATGCAGTGATACAGCTTAAGGGTTGGCTAGTACGCTTTCTGACTTTTCAAGCTGAACTGATTGTTAAATTCCTTGCATACCATCTTGGATGTATCCATTTTCACCCAAGTTTGGTGCTTTTTCTTGGAATGATCTCATCAACTCTTATATACCCAGGCTAAGTCTTATTTTCATGGGAATAGGGAGGTACAGAGGTACAGGGCTTCCCTGGTCTGGTTGCTTAGATGGTAAAGAACCTGCCTGCAATGCAGGAGACCCAGGTTTGATTCTTGGGTTGGGAAGATCCCCTGGAGAAGGGAATGCAAACCACTCCAGTATTCTTGCCAGAATTCCATGGACAGAGGAGCCTGGTGGGCTACAGTCCATGTAGTGGCAAAGAGTTGGACACAACTGAGTGACTAACACTCACTTTTAGGGAGGTATAGATATTACGGTTAGTAAACTTTTGACTCTTTAGTTTAGTGGGATGTAATTTACTTAGGTTTTTTGGTGAAAACTATTTCTTTTCTCCTCCTTCCACATTTATGTCACATAACAGGAACCCCTAGTTTATTCTGCAAGTATACATGATGTTCTATTCCCATCTCTACTTTTTCCAAATGTGGACAAAAAATGTCACCTGCCCTCTCAGTGAACAAGGATGTTTCAGCCATAAAGCCATCAATCACCGCAACAGCCTCCATCTCCCACTCTTGTGTGCCCCAAGGGGAATTCAGGATAGAGAAAAACAGGATACTGGCCATGGATAGTTAAGATGTACATCAAAAGAATGATTTCAGTAAGCCCAGTTGCTTGCATCTTCCCATATACGAGAAATCATTAAATTCATCCATCTGAGTTACGTTTTTTTGTGTGTGATTAGCAGTAATCTTTTGATATTCCGCTATGTAGTTTTCCCTCCAGTAAAAACTCCTACGTATCCTGGTTCCTCCCTTATTTCTTAGGAACAGTTCCTCAGAGCCATCTGAGAGGTTGCCTTCCCAGGTTATGGTGCTTCATAAGGCCACCTCATAAAACTCAGGTTTTCTGAGTACTGAGAGCTACTGAGTACTGAGAGCTACTGAGAACTCAGTAATTCTCAGCTTTTAGGTTGTGCATTTTTTCAGTTGACACAACCATCTTGTCTTTGTAGTATCAGAACAGAAACAAAAAACAGGATAAATAGGTTTACCAGACTTCAAAGAACACCCAACTAATCTGATCGCTAGCCACACACACACAAAAACAGTGATTCCACCTATCTTTTAAAACATGCACCATGTATATGTATATTAGCTTGCATTTGTGTAGGTTTATATGGCTTCAAAGTCTTTCATAGGTATCATCTTAAAATTCATATATATGTGTATATATACCCATGTTTGTAAAAAATTCAAAAGTTAAAAGTTCAGTCAAAATTACTTAGATTTCTATTTTTGAGGATGGTGGTTTAAATTTTATAATTTTGTAGCCCAAGGAGACAGTGGAAATTATCAGTGTATAAGGAAAAGTATTAAATTAATTTATTGGTTCCTTTATAAAGCCAAATCAATTATCTAAAAGTAAATGAGTGAGTGAATGAAAGTCTCTCAGTCATGCCTGACTCTTTGCGACCCCATGGAATTCTCCAGGCCAGAATACTGGAGTGGGTAGCCTTTCCCTTTCTTAGGGTATCTTCCCAACCCAGGAATAGAACCCAGATCTCCCACACTGCAGGTGGATGCTTTACCAGCTGAGCCACAAGGGAAGCCCAAGACTACTGGAGTGGGTAGCCTATCCCTTCTCTAGGGGATCTTCCCCACCCAGGAATTGAACTGGGGTCTCCTGCATTGCAGGTGGATTCTTTACCAACTGAGATATCAGGGAAGCACATCTAAAAGGAAATTGTTCTTAATTTTATAAAATGTTTTATTGTGAGTCTATCATACAGAGTAAAGGTGTGTAATTTTGTGTAAAATAACAAAAATAAAAGGAAGAACCATGTGCTTATCAGCCAGCTTAAGAAACAGGACATTACTAATACTTGTGAAGGCTACTGTGTGCCTCTCTTGACAGCAACACCACTCTCTCCTTCCCAGAGGCAATCAGGATCCTAAATTTTGTGATAATCTTCCCACTTTTTCTTCATGTTTTAATCACGTGCACGTGTCTGAACAATATCTTGTTTAGATATCCCTGTTATTGAACTATGCATGAATGGAACTATACGTCTATATTCTGCAGTTTGTTTTTTGACTTCAAAATTTTTTTCTAAAATTTTTATGTTGATGCATATAGCTGTAGTTCATTTTTACTACAGCACAGTATTTCACTGTATGATTATATAGTGATTTTATCCATTCTAACTTTAATGGACAATTGAGCTGTTTCTAGTGTTTGCTGCTGTTATGGACAGTGCTATTCTAAAGCTTGTATGTGTTTCCTGGTGGACATGTGCAAAGATTTGGAGTAGAACTGCTTAGGCAAGGGGTATATGTACACCCAAGTTGACTGGGAGATAAGTTATTCCCTAAAGATGATTATACCAATCTGTGGTCTTACCTGCTCTGAGAAATTCTATCATTCTATGTCTTTCTTATCACTTGGTTTTGTTAGATTTTAATTTTTTTTCTAGTCTGATAGCTGTGAAATGGTATATCATTATTTGAATGTTCACTGACTATAATGAGGTAGAGACTCCTTTGATATTTATTGACTGCTCATGTTATCTATGTGACATGATTTTTCAATAAAAAATTGATTTATATTTTTCTATTGATACATAGGTTGATATATATTGTAGACACTAGTCATTTTTAGTTTTTTGTTATATGAATCACAAATATATTTTCCCAGTTTGTGGTTTGTCTTTTACATTATTTACAGAGTCTTTAAAAAAATTGATGTACAGTTGATTTACAATGTTATATTAATTTCTGCTATACAGCAAAATGATTCAGTTGTGTATATGTGTATATATATATATTTACATTTACACACACACATACATATACACACATACACACACACATACTCTTTTTCATATTCTTTTTCTATTATGGCTTATTATAGGATATTGAATATATTTCCCTGTATTATACAGTAGGACCTTGTTGTTCATCCATTCTACATATAGTATTGGGTTGGCCAAAGGATCATTTGGGTTTTTCATAGGATGGTATGGAAAAACCCAAATGAACTTTTTGGGCAACACAATAGTTTGTGTCTGCTAACCCCAAACTCCCAGTCCATATTTCCCCCAACTCCCCTCCCCCTCGGTAACCACAAGTCTTTACAGGGTCTTTTAATGTATGGTTCTTAATTGTGATGAAGTCAAATTTCTTAATCCTTATTACAGTTTACATAATTTTGTTTAAGAAATTAAGGCTATGGAAGTTTTTAATCCTATGTTTTCTTCTAGAATTTCTAATATTCTATTTTCATACTTAAGGCTTAATACATTAGAAACTGATTTTTTGTTTTTGCTATAAGGCTTGAGTTAAGGGTCAGTTTACAATTTTATCCTTATAGATAAGCAATTATTCTAGAACCAGTTACTGAATAGTCTGTTCTTTTCCCCTAACCCTGAATTTAGTTGTGCCTTATGTCAAGTTCTTATTTTTCCATTTTATCCCATTGCTTTATCTCTGCACTACACAGTTTTAATTATTACAAATTTTTCTGGTAGAAAAAATTTGCTTTATTCTTTAGAGCTCTCTTGACTCTTTGCTCCTCCATTTTAAATCATTTTTCTTTTCAGTTCAGTTCAATCTCTCAGTCGTGTCCAACTCTTTCCCGCGACCCCATGAATCGCAGCACGCCAGGCCTCTCTGTCCATCACCAACTCCCGGAGTTCACTCAAACTCACGTCCATCGAGTCCGTGATGCCATCCAGCCATCTCATCCTCTGCCGTCCCCTTCTCCTCCTGCCCCCAGTCCCTCCCATCATCAGAGTCTTTTCCAATGAGTCAACTCTTCGCATGAGGTGGCCAAAGTACTGGAGTTTCAGCTTTAGCATCATTCCTTCCAAAGAACACCCAGGACTGATCTCCTTTAGAATGGACTAGTTGGATCTCCTAAATCATTTTTAAAAATCTGTAATTCCGGTAAATATGTATAATTTGAGGAAACACTTATATTTTTACAATATTAACTCTTCCAACAGAGGAATATAACATGTATATCCATTTATTGAGAACTTTTAAAATGTCTTTTGATTCAGTTTTATTATTTTCCCTATAGAAGGCGTGCTTGTTTTTCGCCATGTGTATTTCAAAGTACCATCTATTTTCAGTTGCTTGTATATATAGTATCTTAAAAAAATGAATTTTCTGTTTGTTGCTGGTATACAGAAAAACAATTGTTTCTTGTGTCTAAATCTTATGATGGTTGGATGGCATCACCAATGTGATGGACATGAGTTTGAGTAGGCTCCGGGAATTGGTGATGGACAGGGAAGCCTGGCATGCTGTGGTCCATGACTGAGCAGCTGAACTGAACTGAATCTCATGTAATTTCTACCTTGACAAATTTCTGTGATAATTTCAGTAAATTGTATATCCCTCCTTGTGTTGTCTATGTAGATGACCGTTTTTCTCCCCTTCCATTACTTTTCTATCATTTTATCCTTGAGACCTATGGTACAATGTTGAATACCTATGATAGTGAGTATGCTTATACTGTTCCTTAAAGTGGACACTTTTAGCATTTTACTACTGAATATATATTCTCCTTTTGTACATACTGATGAATTTGCTATTTGAGTTATATCTTTTCTTTTTCTCCTTGTGTTTTGGTATTAAGTTATAACTCATAAAACCAGAGTGGATTACTTCTTTTCACAATCTTTTAAAGAGTTTATGTGAAATATGAATACTCTTTTCCTTGAAAGAATTAGAAATGTCCTATAAAAACATTTGAGCCTTGTGTTTGATCTATGAGGGGAAAAATGATAAATCTAATTTCTTCAATGGCTATAGACTAGTTTTTACTTATTGGATTTGCTTAAGTAATTTGACCATTTCATGTACTTCAAAAGTTCTGGGCATACAGTTATTTATAATACCTTCTGCTTGATTTCTGCAGTATTTGTATATTTTCTTACCCCAAATTATTTATCTGTGACTTTTTCAGTTTTTTCATTTGTCAGTTTTCTTAGTCTTTCTGAAGAAACATATTTTGGCTTTGTTCATTCTGCCTATTGAATCTTTATTTTCTTTTTCACTCACTTTAATCTTTATATCTAATTTCTTTCAAGTTATTCTGCTTTTCTAATTTCTTAAAGTTGTATATTTAGCTCATTTACTTCAGATTTTCTTCTTCTCTAACCCAAGTACCCAAGACTATTGGATTATCTTCTCTGGAATCAAAAGTGACTGTTCTCACACATGAAAAGATGCTCGAGATAACTAATTATCAATGAAATGTAAACCAACACTACAGAGAGGTATCACTGTATACCAGTCAGAAAGGCCATTATCTAAAAGTCTACAAATAATAAATTCTGGAGGGGGTAAAAGAAAAGGGAACCCTCCTACAGTGTTGATGGGAGTGTAAATTGGTATAACCACTATGGAGAACAGTATGGAGGTTCCTTAAAAAACTAAAAATAGAGTTAGCATATGGTCCAGTAATCCCCCTCCTGGGTATATAACCAGAGGAAAAGTGAAGTGAAAGTGTTAGTCACTTAGCCATGTCCAGCTCTTTGCAATCCCATGTACNAGTATGGAGGTTCCTTAAAAAACTAAAAATAGAGTTAGCATATGGTCCAGTAATCCCCCTCCTGGGTATATAACCAGAGGAAAAGTGAAGTGAAAGTGTTAGTCACTTAGCCATGTCCAGCTCTTTGCAATCCCATGTACTGTACCCAGTCAGGCTCCCCTGTCCATGGAATTCTCCAGGCAAGAATACTGGAGTGGGTGGGTAGCCATTCTATTCTTCAGGGGATCTTCCTGACCAAAAGATTGAACTTGGGTCTCTCCTGAATTGCAGGCAGATTCTTTACCATCTGAGCCACCAGGGAAGTCCATAACCAGAGAAAACCATAAGCCATAATGAAAAAAGATACATGTATCACAATGGTCATTTACAATAGCTAAGACATGGAAGCAACATAATGTCCAGGAACAGAGGATTGGATAAAGAAATGAGACACATATACACAATGGAATATTACTTGGCCATAAAAATGAAATGATGCCATTTGCAACAACATGGATAGACCTAGAGATGACCATACTAAGTGAAGTAGGTCAGACAGAAAAAGACAAGTATCAAATAATATCACTCTTATGTGGAATATGATGTTTAAAATGATATGATACCTATTTACAAAATAGAAACAGATTCACAGATTTTGAAAACAAACTTATGGTTACCAAAGGAGAAATATTACCAGAGGGTAGGAGAGAGATAGATTAGGAGTTTGGCATTAATATACACATACTACTATATGTAAACTGGATATCCAACAAAGACCTACTATGCAGCACAGGGAACACTGCTCAATATACTGTAATAACCTATGTGGGAAAAGAATCTGAGAGAATGAATGTATGCATATGTATAACTGAATCACTATGTTTACACCTGAAACTAACACAATATTGTAGACCAGCTACACTCCTATGTAGCTGAAGAAACAACACAACAATGTTTCTTCATTTTGGCAGTGACTTTTTTTTTTTCCCCAATTTCCAGTTTTCTCTATAGTCCAATAACCAGCATCACTGTCTCTAGAGATGGCAGATGGCCAGTGCTTCCGCAGTGCTTCCAGATCTACAGGGGGGATTCTTATGAACTCCTGAACATCAGCAGCCTCTAATCAGAGATCTGGGTCCCAGCTCCATAAAGTCCCTTTTCCAAGCTGTTAGATTCCAAGAACAATCATCTCTTCCTTTCCCCCAAACAGCTTATAAGTAATAGATAATGCTTATGGTTACTATCTCTGTTACCTCAGTTTTCCTCAAGTCTCTTTACACAGTTCCAATATTACTTTTATCTTTTTCCCTGAATGAACCCTGACTGATAAAGTCATGTACTATATGAGCCAACTAATTCTTCATGAGTCAGTTTTCATATTTTCTATCATTCTAGATTTTGAAACATTACATCTGCTTGAAATTTAGCTTTGTATACTTCAAAATAACTTCTGCTTGATTCTGCAGTTTAGTTATAGCACCCTTTATCCTTTTCACTTTCAGACTTTAAAAAATAAAAATATAATATATTCTTTTAATATGAGTATGCTCATTGCATCTTGGAAATTTTTATATAGTTTTTCATTCATATTTGGTTCTAAGTATTTTAAATTTCTGTGTGGTTTCTTTTACCCACAGATAATTAGAGCACGTGAATTTAAACATGAGTTTAAAAAATTCCTCTTTTGGTAGCTGTTATCTAACTTAATTTTCTTGAGGTCAGAGAGTGCTGCTAAGTCACTTCAGTCGTGTCTGACTCTTGTGTGACCCCATAGATGGCAGCCCACCAGGCTCCCCCATCCCTGGGATTCTCCAGGCAAGAATACTGGAGTGGGCCGCCATTTCCTTCTCCAATGCATGAAAGAGAAAAGTGAAAGTGAAGTCGCTCAGTCTGTCCGACTGCTAGCGACCCCATGGACTGCAGGCCACCAGGCTACTCCGTCCATTGGATTTTCCAGGCAAGAGTACTGGGGTAGGGTGCCATCAGAGAGTAGTACATGTATAATACATGTTTTGAAATTAAGAAGTTGCTTTATGTCCAGATCACAATGTATTTCAAAAGAATATTCCATGTGTGCTTGAAAACATATTCTAATAGTGAGCTCAGAATCTGATATATGCACATTAGATCAAGCTTTTTAATTGGGTACAAATTCTCATCCTTATTGATTTCTTGGCCTACTTTTAAAATCAGTTATTGAAATTGATATATCTTTGTTTATTTTGTGTTGTTAAATTCACTCATTTGTTTATTCTTTAGATTCCATATATAAGTGATAATATAGAGTATTTGTTTTTCTCTGGCATTTTTTATCTTCTGTTTTTATTTTTATTTATTTTTTTTGTTTGTTTGTTTTTTTTTTTTAATTTTTTTTGTATTTATTTATTTTTTTACACGAACTCCCAAACATGAACCCCCCTCCCACTTCCTTATTTTTTAAATTATTGGAAGTAGGATAACATTTACAGGAGACTTGGAAAATACAAAGCCAGGTTACATATAGTTCCACTATATATTATATTTTTTAAATAGACAAATTAAGATTTTAAATTGGAGGTTTAATACCAAACTCTCAAAAATTAATAGAATGAAAATACAGAAAACTACAAGGATATAATAGACCTGAAAAGCACTATGAATCTATTCAATGTAATTAAGATTTATACAATTTTCATATAACAGTAAGATACAAATTCTACTCAAGTTCCCATATAAACTAGGAACAATGGAATATATCCAGGGACACAAAACAAGGGACATAAATTTCATGATCTAAGGTGTTGGAAGCATACAGAGTTTGTTCTCTTATCACTGTGGAATTATGTTAGAAATGAATATCAAAAGATATTTGAAAATAACCCACATATTTTCAAATGAAATGTGACATTTACTAAGAGAGACCACTGACTTAGCCACTGAAAGCCTCAATATAGTTAGAAGACTGAAAAACCACAGAAGGTGATTACAGAGAAGAAAGCATTTATTTATTTATTTTTAATTAATTATTTATTTATTTATTTATTTTTGTATTTATTTATTTTTTTACACGAACTCCCAAACATGAACCCCCCTCCCACTTCCTTATTTTTTAAATTATTGGAAGTAGGATAACATTTACAGGAGACTTGGAAAATACAAAGCCAGGTTACATATAGTTCCACTATATATTATATTTTTTAAATAGACAAATTAAGATTTTAAATTGGAGGTTTAATACCAAACTCTCAAAAATTAATAGAATGAAAATACAGAAAACTACAAGGATATAATAGACCTGAAAAGCACTATGAATCTATTCAATGTAATTAAGATTTATACAATTTTCATATAACAGTAAGATACAAATTCTACTCAAGTTCCCATATAAACTAGGAACAATGGAATATATCCAGGGACACAAAACAAGGGACATAAATTTCATGATCTAAGGTGTTGGAAGCATACAGAGTTTGTTCTCTTATCACTGTGGAATTATGTTAGAAATGAATATCAAAAGATATTTGAAAATAACCCACATATTTTCAAATGAAATGTGACATTTACTAAGAGAGACCACTGACTTAGCCACTGAAAGCCTCAATATAGTTAGAAGACTGAAAAACCACAGAAGGTGATTACAGAGAAGAAAGCATTTATTTATTTATTTTTAATTAATTATTTATTTATTTATTTATTTTTGTATTTATTTATTTTTTTACACGAACTCCCAAACATGAACCCCCCTCCCAC